>WYDF02007780.1:0-24481 GCA_009867245.2 Adranes taylori
ATTCATAATTTAACATATTTTTATTAAAAATATTTTAAAATGTGAGTATAAACAAATGTTGTGCATAAAAAATTATTGATCTTTAAACCATATTAGGCGTTTTATAGATGCAATATTCGATCTAACTCATTTTTGAAATGTATCCATATGAGCTAATTTTCTTGTTTGCATATTATTTTATATTTGCAAGACATAATTATTTTATGTTATAAATATAAATCAACATATTTATAATAATAAAATATCGACACGATCTATGACAACTTGAAGTAATTTTATTTTGTGACAGTTTTGATTATCAGAAATGGAGATTATTTCTTTATTAAGTATGTTATGTTATTAAGTTTCTGCGCTGGGTAAAATCTCAGGTCTGGATAAAGTAGAAACTAACTCATAGAAAGTGTTTCCTACCTGATTTATCAATATTACGAAGTCTAAAATTCATATGATTTGTTTTTGGTAATAATTTTTATTAATTTGTGAAAAAAACTATGTTTTTCGGTGATTCTTCAATATAAATATATTAGTGGTCTATATCACCTAAACTAATAATTAGAAATTTTTATTATCTGTGTTATAATCATTTTCGTCTGTTAAACTGTGTAAATAAATTTTCATTAGGCTATTAGAACGTATGTAATAGTTCAGCAAGGTCGGAAGTCAAATTCGTAACAGCCTCTATCGTAACAGTTTTTGAATAATTATTTTTTATCAAATTATTCTAGAAAAAGATAAAACCAATTATTATTCACTTTATAAATTGTAGGTACGTTTGATATCTAGTATTCTCTAAGTTGTTAGTTGTCTTTCTCACTATATTTATCATAATAGGTGAGATTTAAAAGCGCTGCGATGAAAAAGCTAACTAATAAGCTTGACATAAAACGTACCCACAATGTACAAGGTGAACAATAAAATTTGTTATATCCTTCGTAATTTGATGAATTATTGTGTATGGAAGAATCATTGATGAATTATTGTCCTTGGATGACGTTTTGAGTAACTAATTATGACAATTCCCATTATGCCCTTCTAATGATATAGAGTTTTTATACAATGTTTTCATTTTACATATTGTCGAACGTTCAAAGCGGAAAATATAGAAATTTAAATATAGAAATAGGATCTAAGCACAATACGAGAAGAATAAGAATGGACGAATATAATTATTTCAGAGCTATCTATAAAAACTAACTGTAGTGAAACTGAGATATGAAATAGTATAATTTGGACGATGTATAGAATAAACAGAAAGTTTAATGGTGTATTCTGTAATAAAAACATAAGATCGAATATTAACTAAGACACAGTAATCTTAGAGTAAAGAGTGATGAAACAGGGAGAGGGCAAAGCAAGTAAAAATGTAATTGAATGATGAAAATAGGGTTCCGTAGCCGCTGTTAGAGTACCATTAATAGTTTGAGTGAAAAATAAGAATTTCAGGGAGAAATTGAAGTTGCTACAAATATTATTTACACAGGGAAAAAATGGTTCAAGCTTGTATGGAATAAACACAGCTAATCAAAAAAGGAAACCTGTCTCTAAAATACTTATCTTCAAAGACAGTACTATCACACAGCTAAAATCAAGAAAATATTGCAAACAACGGTTATTGTAGATACAGTGTTTGGAACTCTATTGTGCGCATGGCATTAGTTAATTCACAAAGCTGTTTTGTGGAGATAGTAATAGAGCTAGTAATAGTTCATAATAAAGGGTATATAATTCGTTTAGGATTCAGCAATATTCCTATCTCACACTGGTTTCTGTTCTCTCCAATAAAACTATAATAAATAACAATCAGAAATAATATAGAAACATATTAACATATTTACTTAATGTTTTTGATATCAATAGGAAAATTATATCTAGTCATTTTCATAAGATCGTATTATCATTTTATAAATGTAATATTCAACTAAAGAATATAAATTTCGTATTAACAATATTGCATATTAACAAATTAACAATATAACCTGCATTTGCAAATATTTTATTTAATATGGTCCAATATTTACTAACAATCAATATCATCAAATAAAATATAATATTTTTATATAAAAATTAAGTAAATTGATTTGCTTATCAGTTATTGTACTTAAACTTATTTACTAATGTAAATACTGTTTTTTTTCAAAAACTGTTTCAATGAAATTTCAAAAATATTACAACAAAATGAAAACTATTTTACTATTTCAAAATACATATAAAAATGTATTTCTAGTTAATACTGATAATCGATCTAGTCTTATTTCAAATAGCATTGCAGACTTTAGCAGAAAAAATGTGTTCACATACTAAACAAAACTTTCATCTTGTTTTTTTCCGAAATTCGAAATTTGAGTTCAATTGGTATCCATTCTAAGATGTATTTGATATATTGAGTCCATGATATTAGGAAAGGAATTGCCTTTAACTTATTCGTAAACTACACAACGAAGAGAAACTAGAGACTCATAGTAATAAGGGGGGAATTGCTAAATAATAAAAATATCCTTTTCACACAATATGAGTGCAGAATCGGGAGGACATGAAAGTATCATCCGCCCGATCTTGTTTGTTTCCCGATTCCCGATCGTAGTATCGAACAAACCTGTTTGAACTGTTTACCTGCAATCACAGCTTGATTTCAAAATAAGAAATTTGTCTGCAATCTGGCTAAAACAGAAACACATTTGCAATTCAGAAACCTCAACATAAATGGAACACCAACTGAGTTAGTAAATACAGCTAAAGTGTTATTTGGGTATATTTGGGAATCCTGAGATGTACATATTGACAAATGTAATAAATTTGCTGCAGTAAGTAAAAAAAAGGTTGAGTCTTATTCAGGGTGAATCAACATGTTAACATGTGATAAAATCTATACACATAATTTTTAAGGAGAAGACTAAGTAAAGTAAGTTCCTCCTTGAATCGCCAATTGACGTTAACAAAAACCAAATACCAGGTTGTTTTAATACATGGGTATAGGAATTCTAATAGAGGATAATGCAGAGATAATAAGATCAGGATGCAACTACAGATATAATATTAGCACAGGCATATAGAAAATTCAAAATAAACATTACAATTTCAATGAAACAGGATTAAAAAAAGATCTGTACAAGATACGCAGTTAATTTTTTACGGGTATGTCTCACAATGCTTAATTAATTATTCAAGGCAATTTTTGTGACATTAATTAAATTTTGTGAACACAATAAATAAAAAGACGTAATTATTTCCTACTACTTTCTTCTCTATAACATTTTAAAGGATTAACAACTACAAATTAGACTAGTAGGTCATTATATCTTTTCCAATTGATCTCATCAATTTTAGTACGCATATTATTTCATCGCATTGTATCCAAGCGTATAAACTTTAAACGGGTGTCAGGGTAACATAGTAAAAATCTGGAGAAATTTGACAAAATATGAAGTGTCTTGAAATATATAGCAGCTTAGCGTCTGGTGTTGATTTTTAGACGGCTATTACTTAATTTTTAGACACTGTTAGTTGATAAAAAGGTGTGGTGAATTGTAACTTTTTATGAATTGAGATTTGCTGGATGATTGAGGTAAACCATTACCTAAGTTAAGGTTCAACTGCGTTTCTTGTAACTATATAACTCATGAATAACTACAATAAAAATTTCATGTGCTTTCGAAGCAAGAGATGCAGTCGTGTCAAATACTATGTGTATTATTAATATCATTTATATAATAAATAATTCTAAAAATGGTGTCATCATATTATATAATATAAACTAATTTTAATCAATATCCATCAGAATTACTAAGAAACGGAATTATTTTGATCAGATTTCCTAAAATTATAAAGCTACTACTATTTGCTGTTGGACTTTTCTGGACTTTGAGGTGGTGATTCCTAAAATATAAAAAAAAATATATTAATATTAAAGTTAACATGAATGGTGATTTATAAAATAATAGTATTTTTATAAAGCGTAAATAAGTTAGGAAAAATAATGAAATAATTTCTGGACGAATCTAAATAATTCAACCTTTGGCGTACATCGTTTATTGTAAAAGTTCTGACTTAAAATATTAATAATCATGTTTTTCATATATATTATTATATGAAACTTACAAAAGCGGCTCTATGCTTATTATCAACAATGTTGATGTTTATATCAAATATCTACATAAGGTGTCAAATTTCGAAAATACTTCAACATAAAAAGACATAATAAATTCAAAATGTAGGGAAAACAATATACAAAAACTTAGGGGCTGAGGAAATTCTGGCAGAGTAGAAACTGAAACTTTAAGAAAATAGAAAATTGTGTAACCAATTTTGAAAATATCTGAATCTGAAGTGAGTTTTGAAAAGGCTCATTTCCGATTTATCTGAAGTGAGCTTTGAAAACGGGATAGCTACTAAGATGTAAATAATTGCTTCTATGTTATCTGTTTGTGAAGTTAATATGAGATTAAACTTAAAAATTGTGTTTAAAAAATTAACTGGTCTCTGTGAATGTCCTTATATAGAATCTACTTACTAAATCTAGTTCATCTAGTGATTCTAATTTAGCAATCGGCGCTATTCTCTCTTCTTCCTTGTCTTTTGTAAAGGCTTCCATTGGCCAAATGTCTGGCGGTTTGTCCAAGTCGAAGGCTTTATTAAATGAAGCGAACCTGAAATTATATTACAATATACATTTACATTAAATCTATGCGTTATCATCTAAAAAAAACATGTTCTTGCAGGTATAAATAAACATATTCTTATCAAAAACAGTATGGGTGGAATAGGTTGATTTCAACAAGAGTTTTACTTGGTGGTTAACTCAATTTAAATGTGGTTTTTATACAAATTTACAAGGCATTACTGACCACATATAGAGTTTATTAAACATTTATGATGTTAAGAACATCTCCACCGAGGATGAACCAAGGTGGAGATGTATTGTTAGGCAAATAGAAAGTGTGGCCCTTGCGTTATGCGGTTGACATAAAATCTGTGGCAAATGTAAGAGTGGGAATGAATGGAATGATTGAGAAAGTGTTCAAATATGTGAAACGGAGAAGACTTGATGTAAATGTAGGAAAGGTTTGCAAAAGAGCAGGAAAACAAGGCAAGAAAGATGTGTTTTGACTGAAATGGGGAACGAATAGAATGTGTGAGTAGTAGTGGGGAAACAAGGAGCATGCGAGGATGCTGGCAAGGGAAGTGAAAGTGGCGGCTGTAAGAACGAAGGGTGTATGTATGAAAAACAATTTGGAAAGACGATTAAGCATAATAGAGGTGTGTGAGAAGTATATTAATGCATGGTACGGAAGTATGTGCCGGAAAGGAAAAAGAGGATATGGAGACAGTCCAAAGTCCAGTAGTGAAGGAAATATTAGGCTAGAAACAATCACGCCAAACGAAATAGTGATGCAGGAGTTAAATAGGTACAAATTATGGGTGGGAGGGTTTAAAAAATTCGTAAAATACGTAATGAAAGACATGGATGAACAGAATAGTGAAAAGAATGTACTTTCGGGCCAAGGAAGGGCCAACAAAACAGAAGAAGGAATGAATGAATGGAGTCCAGACAGAGAAAGAGCTTATAGGAGAATACGATAGTCCTGGAGGAGTGATTAATGCAAATGAATGGTGAGTGGAACGATATGCGAGAGATAGAAAGGAAGATGTGTGGTGTGGAAAAGCAGGAAAGGAAGGTAAAAACAAGGGAATGCGTTTGTAATACCAAATATAAGTACATAAAGGTAGTGGGGAGAATATCGGAACAATTATTGTCAAGGATAAGTATGAAAGATAAAGTGTAATATAGAGAGAGAACGGGTACTGGATGAAGGGGAGTGAAAGCTGAGAATATGTGGAAAGACATACTAAAATTTGAGTACTAGGTGAAATAATGGGAAGGGATTGAGGAACAAAAGCTCAGCAGAAAATTGGAGACCGTATTTGGGTACGAAGATCATCAGTTCATCTAGTCTTCAGTTGTTGGTAGACTTACTGTGTTACAGATAGGGAATTATCATAATTAAATTGTTTGTATAGGAATAAGAAATATTAAGTTACTATTAATACACTTTACGTCTGGCTCTAATCTAGCGAACACATTTATATATGGCTAGTTAAGAACAGAAGTGATCCAAGTAACATTTTGTTATTATTGAGATAATGAGCAAAACGTGTTTTCATGATCATTAAAATTGGGGCTAATATATTTTTGTTACAATATGTTAAATTATGATAGGTACTAACTTAACTTAGTCTTTACTAGAAGATCTTTGTGACACATCCAATATTGAACAAGTAAAATGACACTTTTATAAACTTGGATCACTTCTGCATTTATTAAAATATTATATATGGTATTACAGAAATGAAATCAGAGCTTTTATTTGAAAATAACGTTTTTAATAATAGGCAATGACACACTATTCACATTCATCACTGTCTACATTTGGGAGCACACCTCCTCTCCATTTTCAGCTGCATTGCATCTCCTACTAAGGTGTGGTAAGTGGCACACCTTAGTGGCAGGATGTGCCACACCAGTGGCAGTGGCACACCTTGAGTTTTAGAAAAATCAGAGTCGTTGGGCAGAAAAGAATGACCGCTAACAAGATATCAAACAGTAATCTCTGATATGTGTTCAACAATATTAACCATGTAAATCATAAAGAAAAACAGGTTCCAATTACGATTTTGTCCCGTACAAGAGTCACTGAATGTATATACCGATGTTACATTGTCGGAAATTTTATGCAGGATGTTGTAGTAGAGACATGATATAATTTCTTGTGACCCCCTGTCTGCGGTTGTTTCATACCACATGTTCATGTTAATCTTTTCACCATCAGGTAAATAGAGATGAATCCCAAAGTTCAAAGTGTGTAACTGTCTTAATAAACTTCACCTGTTTGTATGAAGGGTGTTGGAAGAGTACGTTGTAAGTGAAATGTGATCAAGCATGAGGAGTCATCACTCAACACTTTGCTTTGTATGAATTCATCAGTAACCTGGCCCTTTCAGCTAAAGCATGATGTTCCTTTTGATTTGATTTGATCTGCAGACATTTTTCAATATCTTGTTCATTTTGAATGTCTATTCGAAATATATCACATGTTTTGCATGTGTCCCTCTTTGGAATGTAAAAATGCAAGTTGTAGGTGTTGAGAATGGTTCTGTAGTAACTATTTTTAACAGAATCTTTGCCAGCTGTTCTACATTTTTTCAACATAAGATGAATAAAGTTTTTGCAGATTTAAACTTGGTTCTATATATTAGCGGTTAGACGATCTTTCAACATAGTGGCTCACATAACGAGGAATACTCTCAATGTGTTGGTTTATAAATTCCTTGTCGTCGTCTGCGATTTTATTCCCAGACACTTGTTTACCTCTCTGATCTGGTATAGGCATGTTTGTTTCTGGCTGTATCTTTTTTGTAAGGGCATAATCCAACATTTATTAGATATTTGGAGAACTTTAAGAAAAAAGGATTACAAACCTTATTCTTACAAACCTTATTCGAAAAAGAAACTTCGAGTGTGTTGCTTATGACTAGGTCCTATAAGGACGCGTTTTTTCGTCTCATAGTCAAACTTATTTTCACAGTAGCACGTAGCTATGTAGTTTGTCCATTCCAGTCCATGTTAGAATAGAATTTAGGGTGAATAATCTCTTACACTCTTGTAGAAACATGATCACTACACTTTCTTTTGCACGTACATAAAATAGAAGTAAAAGGCTGGTACTGTTTTTCCAGAATAATTGATATACTGTTCACCTTTGTCCCGTTTTTGTTTAATAACATTTCTCTTCCGACATATTCTTATTTTTGCGTTTTCGAGTTCTCACAATTTCTGATTAGCCCATATTTTGTGAACTTGATGTTCCTGCGTGGTGGGTCTGTTATTAATATTCCTGGATATATTTTCATCTTCAGATTTCGATTCTTGTGATAGACGATATGTTTCACTACTGTCACTGTAAGGATCTGGTTGTGATTCCGAAAATAGGTGTTCAAGAAATGCATTTTCAGTATCAGGAACAGCGTCCATGGGACACACTAAAAATATTACACAATATTATCAGATTCTAGTTCCTTATAGAGACAGAATTGCAATAACAACAATTGAAACTGATATACCTTCTATTTCAGTAACATTATTGGATTGTTCCGGACTGACATCTTCAGTGTTAGACACCACATCCCTTGAAATTTCTAAAAAAAAAAGAAACAACAATCAGAACAATCTCTTACCATCATCAATGATCGCTAAAACAAAAATTATACACATTTTCTCCACTTCATTGAAAAACATCGAATCATGGATATGTTTTTGTGCTTTCACACCATTGCATCATATCCGCATAGTATCAAACTAACAGTAACCTAGTGGAAGTATTTCTATATTAGGGTTTGCAAATTATAATTAGGTATTTCTTCAAAAAATGCCTTCACTTTTCTTTTGTGTAATATAGTAAATTAAATAACTAGTAACGGAGTTTTGTTTATCCGTATCGCGTTACATTTTTTTGGTGGGGAAATTTGCGTGACGCAAATTTTCGACTGACTCCAAGCCCAAAAACATATCCATGTTAAAACAAAAAACTATTGTACTTAAAGATAAACTCACCGATTGTTGGGGGCATCATTACTCGTAGTAGGCCGATCTGAGTTTTCAACTAAAGCAGTTTGTTTTGCTAAAGCTAAGTCAATTAATTTTTTCGACCGAGAAAACATTTTCACAATTAACAACAAGATTTGGCGTCTTGTCTTGTCTAATACTTCTTTATAGTCGGCCTGTTTAGATTTCGCGTCAAAAGAATTAATATGAATCAATAAAATCAATTAATCAGCTGTCAAATTCAAAGCACTTTTACCAATTTATTTTAATCAAGAGACTTCTATATAACTTTGCAAGAGACTTAGTAATAAATCACTATTTAAAAGTTTAATACATTTAAAAAAAGGTATTTTTTTTAATTTCTTACTATTGTTTTAATTTGCTGCTAAGACTAATAAAAAGAGAAATAAAAAACCCGACGTGGATTATTTCTGTACTAAGTTAAAATCAACATTGAAGTGATCCAAGTAGGATTCAAGTAACTTACATCACATCTGCACTAATAAATAATTTTATATTTCTAGGACCGTGCAAAAATGTCACAAAAAGAACTTTGTTAACAACAGTGCTCAACAGTACTTGGACTACTTTTGCGCTAACTAATATGATGACAAAGAAGTCCAAAAAGTGACATAACTCGTTTTTGTAAAACTGTTACTTGGATCACTTCTGTTCTTAACTAGCCATACATAAAATCGAAATAAATAAACTTTTAAAAATTTAAACGAACATTATTTAGTCAAGTATGGTTGGAAGCACCCCCTACGCTCGATAGATATATAATCTTTCGAGCAAGGCACCAGTTTTTACTTGTGGTCTTATATTTGTTAATTTCGCTTTCATTCGGCGTGTTTCGTATCTGACTTAATAATTAAGATGATATACATTTTGTTAGTTGTAACATAGTCATAACAATTAATCAAAGATGAACTGAAATTACTATCAGAGAATTTTTGTTACTTGAAACAATACATCTTTATCGGGGAATCGA
Organism: Adranes taylori; assembly: GCA_009867245.2. Taxonomy (NCBI): domain Eukaryota; kingdom Metazoa; phylum Arthropoda; class Insecta; order Coleoptera; family Staphylinidae; genus Adranes; species Adranes taylori. The sequence continues at coordinate 9,588 of WYDF02007780.1, forward strand.
ACCACGTCCTCTTGATTGTTGGTGGAATGTGCTGATCACTAAGCGAAAGAACGCTTTAGTCAGGTTTCGAAAGATGAATTATATAATTCAAGTTCATGACCGTCAGTTGAGAGGACGGTGTTCGATTTAAACATGTAAAATAATATATGTAGTAATATTTCGATACATGTTTGTTCGTAAACATAAAAGTGTTCTAAAACACAACATATTTTAATAACAATTATGAGTGCTAGACTTGCACAGGTGTCATTATCCTCTAAGATTCTAAATAAAACTTGCTTGCATTTCGTGAAATATGCATAAACTACTGATCCAGATATATACTTACTACTGAAATATTTGTTGATATTAGCACAAAAATAAGAAAAGTTTAAACTATGATAATATGAATATATGAAAATGATATAAACATAATTAGAACCAATCTGAAAAATTAAGAGTACTTGTTTCAACGCTCTAAACAAGTTTTTAGCATGTCTGTTGCCAGCAATACTTTTGAACGTGCGGTTTACTTTTCCAACTATGTTTAATATTAGGCCTAGTGCGTAGGGTGCCGTACTCTAATCCTCTACGAAAAGGAAGGTAGCTTTTGAAATGTTAATACGCAACACTATATCAAAGACGTTGAAAATATTCTGCATTATTTCCAGAAAACGTAATACGTATAATAAATTGAATTCAAACAGTGTTTATTGATAGTAAGTAGATTTATTTTGACTAAATAAAATTACTATTCCTAAAATTTGAACCCTAATAAATATGTGTAATAAATTATCTGTAGGTCCAAATATTGAACAAAATTCTAAATATTTTCTAAATTAAATACTTAAACAATTTAACTTATACTCTTATAACGACAAAACATGTTTAAATTAATTTGATTAGATGAGATTCACAATATGCATACGCATACTAATAAAGAAACTGGTAAATCATTAATGTCTTGACATGACATTTTTTGGCATTTTTAATGAATCCATGCAACCAAACCCAAAAAATTTGATTTCAGTATTTGTACTTGGAATCCATTCATGTAAGCGAGAGCTTGGTTTTGCATCTGTAATCATAAGGTACGCATACAGATTTGTTTGAGTACACATTGTACTGATTACTCTGTCGTCAAACAATGCAGCTAATTCCGGATTGACTTCTGACTCGACTAAAAAATGTATTTTCTTATAATTAACTGCTCCAATCGGATGGAGAAAGTATGGATATCAGTTGTGGATTATAGTTCAATTCCGGATCCGGGGTCGGTACTAGATGATGAAGAAGGCATGTATATGCTCTGTTGTGGATTAGTGTTCAATTCCGGGTCTAAATACAGTAGTAGAGTTCGATACTAGATCTAAGATATTCTTTGCATATAACCTTGGTTCTGGATCAAGCTTTGGTTGTATATTAGATTGATACAGTTTTGGATTTCGTTTCACCTGTTTTCTTATTGTAAATTTGAGTGTATTTTCCACAGTTTCTGAATCTAATTTTGAGAAACTGCTCGAATCTGATTGTGAGTTACAGACATAAACGCTAACAGAAGCTTCGAGTGATTTCCAATCATATTTGTCAGAGAGTTGCTTGAAATTGTCGGCAATCATTTGTAGTACATTGCCAGACATAGGCTGTTAATTTTAGACATTTAAGAAACAAAGTATATGTTGCAAAAATGTGTTATAAAACATTAAATAATACTTACAGTTATTTACTCTATTAAGTTTTGATACGTAAACACTACATAAAACAATTCACTGTTTGTTTGCATTGTAAAATATAGATCATGTTATATGATATCAGACCCAAAACAATCCAGAACAACCCTAATATATCTCAACGAGCTCCGTTGGAACTTGCGACTAACATTTTTATAAGGTGACCACATTTTTATAAGGTGACCCACTAATGCTCAATGTTGAAAATATACTTGGCACCGAGGGCGGCATGTTCAAAAATATAGCAGACAGCGAACATGCTAATCTGCGAGTTTGTAAATATTTAAGACATTTTCATTCTTGGTATAACAGTTGGTATTTATTAGAATGATAACTGTTATCTATAGATTCTTGAATATTTAGGGGCATACCTGTGTAAAGTATGGGAATGCTGCGATTTTGACGATATTGGTTTAGGTTCGCTTACAGATCTTTGAAACACATATCGTGTTCTTGTAGCATCTATTGTCACATTTTCAAATGCCGGCAGGAACTGAAACAATTTATTATACTTTGAAATACATATAACAAACAACTGGTTTTACGTAATAATGCTAACTACATTATTTTTTACATATACGATTGATATGAAACAAAAAGATTTAAATATTTATAACTAAAAGTTAAGTCAAACTATACACAAGATAGGAATGGTGGAGAATGGAAAATTCGTGAAACAAGTAATTGTGTAATATTATTGATAAAAATTTATGGAAAAGTACGAAGCGCATGGTAGACGTGGTGATCTTCGTCAGGTAGTTTCATGAAATTGTCGGCAATGTTTTATGCTTCTCAATCAATTGTCACGGATTGTAATCGATTCTAGTCTAAATTATATTTTATTATTGTCTTTTGAAGTTCTCTGAAGATGTCATCTCCTTTTATGAAGTGAATATAATCCCTGATTGATATTGAGTTCACGTTGATGTCACAGTTACATAGATTACACAAAACACGTCAATTCCCTATTAGGAATTGCATAATATTGTAAACCTGAAATATTGTGCTTTGCTTGCTTCAGCATCAATTGATTCTTAAAACAAAATATTATCAATGAAAAAAAAGAAGAAAAACGCTGTTTACAGATGCACAAATCAAGTCTTTTCTAATGATCAATTAATGGAATATAAACAAAACAGGGGTGCTCCACACTTTTTGATTTTGTACCGAAAGAGAGTCCTGACCATTAAATATAGCATAATGATTGAAATTAATATAATCATTTGTGATTTCAAAGATCAGACAATTTTCTATGTGTTATGTGTTTCTATGTGTTAAACAGGACTAATGATGACACCTACCTAATGACACGAAAACCATGTGTTAACGGCAATGCAGATACCACATACTTGTTTATAAGTTACATATCGTAGATTAATAATACGTTAGTATAACATATAGAATTGTTTGTTCATTGAAATCCCGCTAGTTTAGTGGTAATACATGTTGACTGCATGCCTGACCGGTAATAGGGAGACTAGGGTTAGGTAGTAGACAATACGTGTATGCAAGCATTTATTTAAATTGCATTTTTGAAGCACTAGTCACTAACAGATATAGAGGGAGGGATCAATTCAAACCACCAATCTATTTAAAATTTATTAATTACAAACAAAATGAAATATTTAGGCTTAATATCAGTTTGTTTAATTAATTTAAGCTTTTCACTCACAATAGGATTTATCAATTTGCAATAATGTCAGCTTATATATCTCATAAAATATAACATATTTACTGTTATAATTTTTCCCGTATATATGTAATATTAAGTCAGAACGCGATGACTACATCTTTAATTTAGGTAACCTTAGAGATTTTCAAATACATTATAGGCAATATCTAGGGAACTGTTGAAACAGGTTTATCAATATAGCATTAAAGAGAATTATGAGGGCTTTTCAAATATGTCAAAATATACAAGGTGTTACTAAAACGTTTTGAAAAAGTTTTTTATTTCTCAAAATTGGCCCAGTAAATTCTAGAACTAAAACTTAAAATGAAGGTCTACGAGGTTTCCCAACTTTATTGTTTTAAATTCTCATAGGCACCGTGAAATTGACAGTAATGTAACTTTTTTTCAAGGTACTCCGAACTTTATTCGCTTTTTTAAACTCACACAATCTGTTAAGAACTGAAGGATGTTTCGACACAACATATTAAAAAGTTATATAAATGCGTTTTCAGAAAATGAACTCTAATGTTTGAGCTAAAAACATCACACAACTAAAAAAATTCCCGTAAACATATTATCAATTTTTCTAAGTAGTCAACTACTTTGAGCTAAATCATGATACCTACAGCTAAGTGATAAATATAGAATGATTACACAAAATACATACTTCCTGCTCAGCATAAACCGGTTGTTCGTCGTAAGTTCTTTCATCACTAGCCAAACCACATGCCTCTTCTCTTGTAGCATGATTCATAGTTCCACCACCAGTCTGAACCAAATTTAATATAAGTCGTACATCTGCTGATAAATTTTTCTCTAAGTTGTCGACTTTCTGCATTAGTTGATCAAATCTGTCATACATTTCGTCAAACTGGTGTTTAGATAATAAAATAAACTGTTCAGGTGCATTTTCACTAGTAGTTAATGATTGATCTATAACAAAATATTAAACAGTTACATACATTAATTAATCGATATTCGGTTTTTGGTGTTTGTTGAAGTACTGAATGCAAGTTAATTAGTAAGTATACAAAAGCATACTCCATCAGTAATTGTATTTGTTAATTTAATTATTGTGTAAAAAAAGTATTCTGAAAGTACAAAAAATCGCTATATATTATAGCAGCCTCTTTGTTAATTTTTAATAGGTGCGTAATATCTTAAAAAAATCAAATAAATAAAAAAATAGCTTCTTTGTCTACTATGGATATAAAATATCCCGTAGATATTATTATCTAATAACACAATACTATGTAATATAATATTATCTATATCATATAGTGAGTTTTAGTACTTTAAGCATACTTTTTTATACAATAATTGAAAGTTTATTGTTAGTAGTTATGTGAGGGTGATTTTATTCTTTAATAGTATTATAGTAATATTAATTTGAAACAGAGGGCCCTAAGGCTACGAGGCCATCAAAATCATTTAATTATATTGTAGTTGATCATATACAGATGAATAGTTTGTGTGGTATACTATTATTATGACCTTATTACCGAATATTAGATAAAACGCTTTACCTAATCGAGATATATTAACTGATCCCTGTAGAAACTACTCACTGCTAGCTAATATCGTTAATAGATGTATTGCTCTGAACCATTTCCTAACGCAAAGGAAAATTGGCCAAACAATTAAACACCTAAAGCCACGAAAAGACCTGATACTCGTCCAACTACTCTCTTCAATATTCTGACAAAAACTATTCAAAGAATCCTCTCCACTCATTTACAGAACTGCGTAGATATCAATAAAATTTTATAGTTAAATCTCTAAATGGCCACTTTTATCAAATTTCTAGCCAATGTGGCATTAAATAGTACACTAAATAGTGGTTATTTTGCTTATACAGACTTTGAAGATATTTCTTAGACCTTGGTCTGGCCTGGTGGTTAGCATAAGCTCAACATCATTCACTTTATTGTAAACAAAGACAAGCCGATGTACTGAAATCAAAACAGGTGACATTTTTTTTAGGCAAACGCAAACTGTCTTTATTTTGGTGTATGATCATGGTACGTTCAATAAATTAGGGTAACAGTCGATTAAGATTCTCAAGCACAGCTATCGCTGCGTGGACAAAAGCTTATTTTCCGGTTAGGGTGAAGTTGAATCCTATATTTTTCATATTGTAATTAAAATTGTATTGAATATGTATTATATTCAATACAATATTATATCGTATTCAAAAATGTGTTGCATACATATATTAAAAGCTAAAAAAAGACACGTTTACAGTTCGAATTTCCATAGTTACTCATTATTTTTCTGGTAGAAAATAATAAAATACAATAAAATAATTCCAAACGTACTGATGACTACGTCTTTCACCAATTTTGTATTATAATAACTAAAGATAATAACATAAGATTCTTACAAACTACGCCGGAATGTTGTGAAGTACGTAATGTAGCCGCGGCTTCTGATACAAGGGCGGAATGAGGTGCTATACTAATTCCATCTAACGGATCGACTAAAATCAACGAATCGACACCAACACGTGTGCCAAAAGAAGAACTACCATCTTGACTTCCAGTTGTTGTTATTGATGATGGCGCGGGTAACGAACTTAAGTCAACGAGATCTGTGGTGTCTATTTGTTGCGATGGTTTTATTCTGCAACTAATGATAATGTGTGCAATATATTTGAAAATCTAAAGTTTGTACTTTCAACTTAAATAATATTATTTTTATTGAAGTCAATAAATTCAATGTTAAACAATGTCAGAAAAATACGCGATAACGATTTAGATTCCAAGGAAAATTCCTACAAAAGCCTTGATTAATTAAAGTAAAAGATAAAAATTACTATGTAATATACAATGTTGAAAGAGTATGCAGGATAGGAGAAATTTCCCATTCCAATTCATCCACTTTTTCTACAGGGATCTTGTTACATGAGACATCAGTATCTTGAACACCTCTTCCTAAAATGTTGGTTCCTATTATTTTAAAATGTAAAAAGTATTTAGTTTGTATGTAAGTCTGTTATAACTGACTGGATTGCGCTGTCTCATTTTCTTATAAAAATTGGGTCCAATTTTCATACCTCATTATTACGAATAGTACTTAAATGAAACCTAAGCAGTAAAGTTGAAATGTAATTTAAAATAAACTAATTAGATAAATACATATAATATTAAGACGCTATTGTTGTTACCTATCTTCAACACTTCCTATAAAGAATCCTCCTTCAAAGGTTGGCGGAGGCAGTAGATCATCTCCCGTTCCTTGTTTCTCGCCAGAAATTTGTCGATCATCCATTGTCCCAATTAGCATTTGTTGTTGCAATTGTTTCTGCAGCTGGATATGTAATTGTTGTGCTGGAATTTGCTGTTGTTGCGATTCGATCTGCGAAGCGTTTGAACTCTGATGGCTTAAACGAGCTCCACCCGCCGATGATGATGACGATGAGGTGCGACGCTGATGACCTACACGATGACCGTGTTGGTTCTGATTATGTGATGAGGATGAAGAGGTTGTGACTAAACCAAGGTTAGGCGAGCGATTATCGAGTGGAGTTAAAGCGCTAGTAGCGATTGATGTAGTGCCAGGCGCTTCAGTTGAATGCTGGCGTGTAAAACCTATAAAAAGAGTAATTGATGTATAGTATGTCAAAAATCGCAAGTATTTATAATTATCTGGAATGCGAATAAATAATGGCAAATTTATTAGATAATTTCCTTACGAAAAAAGTAAACAGAAAATGCACATTAATTTACATGAACATACCGGCAAATGCAGAATGATGCGATCCATTTGCACTTCCTACTGGATGCGGTGGACTCGGACTATTTGTATAATAACTAGTACTACTTGACAAAGGCAACTGTGTCATTTGTTGTTGTCTTTCTGTTTGCTGATGCGTGGGTCTATCTTGTTGCTGAGTGCTTTGTGCGTTTTGAATGTGCTGATGACTTGTAGCTATTTGTTGCTGATTCGTTGTTGAAGAACTAGATTGTTGTTGGTGCTGAGTTTGGTGGGGATGTGAAAATGAATGACTACCAGCTCCACCTATTGACGTTTGTCGTCGCATTGGGCTACCTGCACTGCCACCATTACGTTGGCGTTGTGAAGAAGGTGATGTGGAATGAGCTAAAACAATATTCAGTAGTACGGTTTATAATAATTAATAACATGAATTCGTATTAAATATTGCTAGATACAGAAAATTCTGAGATACAAATTGAGATAGTAACTTAAACTTGTTGGGATATAATATTTTATTATTTTAGAGTAAACGCAAATTGTTCATTGTTTGATTTTTTTGGGAAGTAATATTTTTTTGTGACGATACATCTACAACATTTACGTTTTATTATATTATCATATACTAAAATATCTTATTTTCATACCGGTTGTTTGTTATCTTTTACACTTTTAGGCACCCATTTGAGAACATGCAATTTACTTCTGCGTAAGTATTTAAGTGCATAAATATTCTGGAACGATGCAGTCAAACATATTATGATATAAGCAAATGATGCAGGAAAAGTATGTTATTAAATAAGTACGAGGGATGTCATTTTAATTTTGCATATAGCCACATAGAGCGCGCAAGTAAATAAACATATGGTTCCGAAACTAACCTCAACATTATTTTGACACGTGCTGAAATTTTCGTCAAAATACAACGAGTGGTTTAGTCACAGTGGATTTTTAAAGTTAGTAAAGTGTGAACATTTCTGAGCGATAATTTTTTACAACTTTCAAAGAAGTTTAGCGTAACAGCAATGTCTTGCCGAGTTGGTTGCTGCTTTTGGTAATAAAGTACCACATCAATCGATGATTTCTCGCTGGTACTCTGAATTCAAACGTGTAAGCACAAATATCCGCGATGATCCTAGACAAGTCCACCAAAATCAGTGGTAACCCAGGAAAACGTTAATGCTGTGCGCGAGATTATTAATGAATATCATCTTGTAACTTACAGGGGACTCGAGAGCTCCTTGGGCATTTCTAAGACTTCAATCCAGAAGATTTTACATGATGAGTTGCACGTGAAAAAATTAGTTTCTCGTTAGATCTCGTATCTGTTGACCGAGGAACAAGCGGCGGCTGGTATCAGTTGATGCCGAAGAACTCTGAATCGTTTCAATAGAGGCCGCTCCAAAAATGTGTACAGTGTCGTCAGTGGTAACGAGTCTTGGATGTATTCTTATGAACCCGACAATAAATGTCAGTCTACTGTTTGGATGTTTCAAGATGAGCAGAGCCCAACCAAAGCCATCCGTTCCCGTAGTGTGGCGAAAATGATGTTTGCAACTTTTGTATCAAAATCCGAACATGTAGCTACATTTCCGTTACAACATCGCAGGAGGGTAACTGCTGATTTAGATTTGATTTCTGAGTTGCGAAAAACAACCCACAACGTCGGATCCTCCTTCACCATGACAATGAGTTTTTGTCATGGGTTTTTGGAGCAACAAAACATCGAATTGCTTGATCATCCTCCGTACAGCCCTGGCTTAAGTCCCAACGATTTTGTTACATTTCCCGCTATCAAGAATGTACTGCGTTGTCAACGATCTCAATCACCTAAAGGTGCAGTCGATGTTTTCCAAATGACCATTTCGAGCATACCCTTTGACAAGTGGAATAAGTGCTTTAACAATTGGTTTGAGCGAATGCAAAACTGCATCGACAATAGTGGAACGTACTTTGAAAAATAATAAAAGACTGAAATTTAAGCTATTGATTTTTATTAAAGCTAGATGCAAAATTAAAAAGACATCTCTCCTACTAGCAGAAAACAAATGGACAAGGGTCTCATACAAAAAAAAATAATAAGATTATTGTAATAAATATCTTACAGATGTATAGTGTGTATTGTGTTCCGAAGACGTGTCGTATAATTCTGTTATGTATATATCTGTACTGTCAATATAAAACTTACCGATTAAAGGTTGATGAGTGCTTTTATGAAGGCGCAAATCCGGAATGCTTCGTTTTAGATGCGATAACATGCCTAAACATTACATGAATGCCAAAACTTAACAATGCTTGAAAATTGTTGCAAACCTACATATACATCACATACAATAAAAAACAAAAGATATTTACGTACAAAATATCGTAAATTGAAGTAATATAGATAGATTATGGAGCGAAATAAATACACTATTTTCGTTGTTATTAACGCAAATAAGTACAATTTTATAAATTATTGGTTTAATGATTTGAATGTGGATTACAGCTATATCATGCAATCCTAAACGTATGCAGAAAAACGTAACAATATGTGTTAATTTGAATTAAATACTTTTGATTTAAAAGTTTGATCTTACACGTAAATATCTTTTAAAGTAATACTCAACCATTATCGTTGTGATTACAAAATAATTTCAAACAGTAGGTACGTAACTTAAAGTATATCATGAAAAAAGAACATTAAATAATTTAATTAAGGCTATAAAAGCAAAAATAGTCTATCTGTAAGATTAATGAACCTTATCTGCATATTTTGTGTTAAAAGATGGGCCTACGACATCGATACGCTATCTTGTGAAAGTTCCGTCCTACTTTAGTACCATGACAGCTTTGACATACAAAAATGATCTTTTTTCAAAGTTTCTCATATCAATAAGACGAAAAGCAAACCAGAATCAATGATTAAAGAAAATCCTGTGACAAAGAAAGCTTCGAAATTTTACTCATAAAAGACCCATAAAAGCAATAGCCATAAAAGACCAATTAGAAAATTGTAGAGCAACGTTACTTGTAATTGTCGAATGTAAAGTGATTCTGGTTTATAGCTACCAAGCAATATATAATTAATTTTAGTAGGTAAGTAATATCAGTTATCACAACAAATGTCTTAAAAAAACGACTTGTACAAGATGTATGACGTCATTTCACCTATTATTTATAAAGGACCTTCAGAATCTTATAGTAGCATCGGACGTAACGTTAAGAAAGCCACGTCTTTCGTCGCTACGCTACAAGCCGGGCTGATGAAAGAAGTGAAAATTTGTATTATGAATATTAGCTTTTTGAATGTAACTCACATTACATCAGGTAGATGAAATGGGTAAGTGATGGTTTGTATTAGGTGATGATATATAGATATTACAATACCTTAATGAGACGAATTATGTGAGAAAGGCAACATTGATAGATCTAATTGATATTATACAACGAAGACGGATAGTTTCGCCATTGGAACCCTTAGCCACGTACTTTATCGTTCACGCGGAAATGTCCACACAGCCTAAATAGAATGTAAAATGATTCTGGTTTATATCCACCAAGCCATATAAAATTCATTTTAGTAGGTAAGTAATATCAGTTATCGCAACAAATGTCTTTAAAAAACTTGTACAAGGTGTATGACGTCATTGCACCTATTACTTATAAATAATCTGCAGCATCTTCTTAGAATAGCATCGGACCTAACGTTTAGAAAGCCACGTCATTCCTCGATACGCTACAAGCCGGGCTGATAAATAATAGGTGAAATGACGTCATACATCTTGTACAAAGTCGTTTTTTTAAGACATTTGTTGTGATAACTAATATTACTTACCTACTAAAATCAATTATATGTGGCTTGGTGGGTAGAAACCAAATCACTTTACGTTCGATTTATATTGGCTGTGTGAACATTTCCACATGAATGGATAGAACGTGATAGAACGTTCAATGGCAAAATTGTCCGTCATCATTGTATAATATCTATTAGATCTATCAATGTTGCCTTATCTCACATAATTCTTCTCATTAAGGTATTGTAATATCTATATATCATCAACTGATACAAATCGTCACTTACCCATTTCATCTACATATAAGTAATGTGAGCATTAATTTTTTGCATAGTTAATATTCATAACATAAATTTTGAAATCTTTCATCAGCCCGGCTTGAGGCATATCGCGGAAGGACGTGAGGACGTGACTTTCTAAAAGTTACGTCCGATGCTACTATAAGATGTTGAAGATCCTTTATAAATAATAGCTGACATGATGCCACATATCTTGTACAAGTCATTTTTTAAAAATATTTGTTGTAATAACTGAGTAAGATTCTAATGTTACTTACCTACAAAAATTAATTACTTGTAACTGTTTCAGCATACTAAACATAGGCGGAGACATTTTAATGTTAGGATCGCTAAACTATTTGAATGATTCACAATTAAATCATTAAAAGCATTTCAATAATTTCACAATCCAATCTATGTCACATAGCTACTGTAGGTATATGTTTTAAAGTTAAAATAATTAAAAACACAATAAATACTTAAAGTATAAAGCATCATCAATGAAATATAAGCTCTATTTTGCATTAATCAGACACAATGCATATGATGCATTTGCGTTTAGAACAAAAAGTAACATATGGTCAAGCAATAAATATTCAACTACAAAGAAAACTTTTCATTATAAACGTTAATCAATTCAGTTTCAGAGAATTTCGAAGCAAAGTTATTTATGAACATGACATTGCATAATTCAAGAAATAAATCGAGTACATCTCTACAACGTTTTACTAATTATTTTCGAAAAAAGAATCTAATAAATTATATTATGTAGACTATATTTTCAAACAATGTACAATTGTTCTAGTCATTATCGCGAATTGATATATTTCCAAACCTTTTATAAAAATGCTGCATTTACCCACTAAAATAAAATATATAAGGCTATTATCGGTAGCGTAGAAAAGTACATCAGTTAGACTAATCAAAAAATTTCTCATTGAACTTTTAAATAATTAGGTGTTAGCTATTCGTTAGGAATAGAAGAACATGTAAATAGAATTATACCAGTTAAAAGAGTTTTGTGAGATATTGTCTTACATCTTCTGAATATCTTACTTTTGACATGGTTTTATTCATCTGTTTGGGCGAAAACTGGCAACTAGGTTTGGATCCATTTACATCCTAGCAATTTTTCGCAAAACTAGCACAAAGAATAATTACCGATAAAAAAATCTATAAAATAAACTTGACAAATACTAGAGTTGTATATTTATAATGATATCTCGTTTTATATTTGTATGTATAGTGTTATCACCATCTCAATAACTAGTGGAACCCGATATAAAATCTATCCATACCTCAACATAACTGTTCCTAAAGGGTTTCTTATAAACTTTTTTTGATCCTATTCTTGTCCTTACAAACGGAACAATAAAGCACGAAGTAATGTTGAACCCGATTTTAAAGCCGAAAGATATTTGTGAGTTCAAAGGAAAAACAAAACAATATATCTGGTTTTTGATTGTAAGAACCGCTTTGGTGGAATTCAACACAAGAACTCAAGTCAAGATATTGAATAATTGGACAAGACGAAACTGATGTATCAATCAAGCTGTTTCATTATTTCCTTGAGTCTTGGAGACGATGACGGGGTTAAATTAGATTTTATATAAACTCCTGAATTCTTTACTTTTCTGATATAAACAAATTCATCAAGTCATAAACAAGTTTGTTCTCACAATCTCAATAAAATAATTTATAGTTTTATCAAGTTACCAATCAAGTTAAGATTAATATTAATGAAGTATTTGGGATTACATCCATTAATTGAGTAAAAATTGATTTTTATTACTCGTAATATAATATATTATTAGAAATATAATACGCTCTTATTTTAGTACAGAAGATGCCTTAGACAATTCATGAAAACATTGATAAGAATCAACCTTGTATCGGCATTTTTATGGATCTTGTTAAAGCTTTTGATACAATTAGTCACACAAAGCTATTTGCATGCCTCGAACATATCGGCTTCAGAGAACAAACTCTAGATTTCATTTGAAATTATTTATATGACTTTTTTGGTGGATTGGTATCCCTTTTAATTTTTTTTTTGAAAGTTTAGGGTCTATTCTGAACTTCCACCAATCAATCAATATTCGGATTCAAATATAAAGGTTTGCAGCATTCTTCGTCAATATCGCCAGAACAGGAACGAAAAAAAAAACCGCGATAATAACATTTTCTAGTACTTTGGTCAAATATGATATAAAACGATTGTAACTATAGTTCCAAGCCTTTTGGGCCAACTTCAGATAATACAGGTTGCTTATTGTGGAGAAATTTTAAAAGTAGATTACGGTGGTTGGGATATTAAGTCACCGTATTGGGCAAACAACTTGGAATGGATAAAACTAACGATGGCGATATTGCTACTGTCGATTTTCTCATAGTTATCGTCAGTTTTGTTCATTCTAAGTTGTTTGCCCAATATGGTAATTTAATATCCTATTTACCATAAATATATCAACCACCGTAATCTACGCTCTAAATTTCTCCACAATCACAATCAGCAGCCTGTATTAGCTGAAGTTGGCCCGAAAGGGTTGAAACTATAGTTACAATCTAACCGTTGCACTATAAATAAGGAAGTAAATACGCTTTCAATTGATCATATTATATAAAAACGAATATAAACTTTATAAAATTGTATATTTACAATAAAGTGTTTTTTATTTTTGTTTGTTTGCTCAACAGAAGTTTCTAATTATAGGATAAACTTAATGAATTCTGGCAAAATTATAGCATTATGTTAATCTGCGCTCGGTCCGCAAGGATTTTGTTAGGTGAAAGAGTTCTTAAGTCGTAAATGAAGAATGAGCTGAGTTGAAACCAAATAAAATATAATCTTAATTTTTAGATAAAAGTTAGAAAGTCAATTACCCAACTCCGTTGAGAATCACTCAATATTGATTGTCGTTGAGATGCACTATATATTTATTTCTGATATAAATCTAAATAAAGTTTAATACTTTTTAATTAACTCTTTTTAATTATAATTTTGATGTTTCCAGTATTATAAAAATGTTGTAATATATGTAAATTCTATACTTTTATAATTACATGACTTTCGACACTGAAAAAATTACATTTAAGGTATAAATTCTTTTTAAATATTTTCGTTACCTTATGGTTTAAAGGTGATTTTAAAATTAAAAATGATTTAACCAAATAAGATTATTTAAAATTTTTAGAAAATACTACACCTTGAAAGTTCAATATTTTATCTTCACTAAAAGCGTAATCCACGAGTGAGGAACTCGGGGATAGATGAAAACTAGACGCGTGTTAAATTGAATTTTTAAAAGAAAATTGTGAAAGATAAACATTTTATTTTTACAAATTTTATAAGGAAAATATATTTTTAAAAATATTTGAAAAAAGTTATGAATCGTTGATATAGTAATAATAATAAATTCAATATGAAATTATGAAGTGTTATGAAAATTCAAAGAAAATGTAGTTTTCCACAGAAAACGTAATACTACTTGAGTAGCTAGAAACAAATGAAATACCTTCTCAAGTAAAGTGAAATACCATAAGCATCATGAAAGATATAGAGTCCTACCGAACAATTGTTAAAGATCATTTGAAATTGTTGGTTTGGCCCAATGAATTTGTTTTTCCCAAAGTCTATATCAAGATTTTATGTCTAGTACATGGCCCTACTAATCTGGCCGGATAGTGCATCTCGAAACTGGTAGCCGAATAGATAATAACGTTCTCTTTGAAACGTTTTGAGTGA
>WYDF02007781.1:0-13805 GCA_009867245.2 Adranes taylori
TAACTAAACCTAAAGTAATAAAAAAAATTGTAACTGGTCTAGTGCGCCCCTAAAATTCTGCACCTGGGGCCGAAGCCTCGCTCGCCCCATCGTAGTTCCGGCACTGGTGTTAACTTATGTTACAATGTTAACTTATAATTTTTAAACTCTAATATAGTTCTGCTTTGACTAAATAGAAGTTAAATCAATTAAATTGAATGTAACAAATTGTTTAATAAATTGATTCATTAATTTTTATATTATATTAGCAATTCCCAGAAAAGTATAGTTAGTTACGTAGTAAAAGTATAAAGTGTAATTTAATTATTTTATTAACAAATCAAAAGCAAATAAATTCTAAGTTTAATTTATTATTATTTCGATTAAACAAAACTTTTAAAAACAATGACCCACCTACGAAATATATAATTCAGGTTATTCTAATAGTGTGTCTTTGTGGAATTGGGGCATTATTGCACACTTAATGAGAACAGTGGTTTTACGACAGTGGTTTTGCGACAGTGGTTTTACATATCAACGAAATCTCTATAGAAAGCACTAAGTAATGTACAAAGTATTAATTAGTTCAATAAGAGATACAGAACAAGAAGAAGAAGAAGAAGAAGAATAAGAACACAGTATATATTGAATTCAACCAACAAAACGAAAGATAATCACCAAATGGCATATAGGCCAATCGTATAACCAATTTAACTAGAAGATGCGCACTCAAGCGATAAAGCATGTATATGATTTAACTTACCGAGAAGCACTAAGACTCCGGCGGCTTTTTGCTGCATCTTCTACAAATGAGTTCCAAGTCAATTTGCCGTCCAAAACTAGACCCAAATATTTGACACTTTGTCATGATTATTATACCATTCACGAACAATGCTCCTAAATCAAGTTTCTTCCTCCTTGTGAATAGCAAACCGGTACTTTATTTGGGTTGAAGCTTACTCAATTTTCTTTACACGCTTTGGTTGTGATATTAAGGGCACTCTGCATTCTCGTAGACAATATTGTGTTGCTCTATCAGTACTAGGTGATCTGTATATTCTTATACTTGATGACTATTATTAAGGTGTATTAAATCGTCAATTACAATAGACCAGAGCAGTGATGACGGTATTCTTCCTTGGGGATATCCGCGAGTTGCTCTGACTCTGAAAGTTTTCTGCCCTAAGCGTGCACTGACCTTCCGGAATTGCAACATTGCATTGATCCATACAATTATCGGCTCTGAAATGCCCTTATTGCGTGTTGCTTTCTATATAGTTCCATACGGGGTATATCAAAAGCCTCCTCTATGTGAAGAAACGCACAGAGGCTAACCACTCTTGGTTCGATACGGTTTTTGAATGCAAATGGTGTAAGGTAGTTTTGCGGCACATCCATACTTCTGCGTGTATTAAATTATTAAATACAAACAAGTACGAGGCACAAATTTGACACACAGCCATAGCTTTTCTTGTCTATTTAAATGCTCTGATTGAATATTGAACTACTAAATTAAATACGAGCGATTATCGAAAACTAATTGAGCTAATGAGGCACCTTTAACTTCCATTATATGAAAGCTGGGCTGGCAAATCCGTCTATTGATTTTTGTTTTCTGTTTTGATGAGACTTGATCGTGTAAGTGGTATTAAGTTTAAAAAACAAAATTTTCCTCAAATATTCTGCACTTTTTTGTAATTAAAAATTAAATACACGACCCTCCTATATAAAAGTTACTAACAGCATGCGTATATAAACGTTAATACACAATATTGCCATAAACGGGTAAAAATACAACCCTATAATTAAATACAATTTGCATTTATAGATTTTAAATTATTTTTCGACTTCCTCTAAGTTAAATAAAGGCATGATGGTCAACTGTTGATATTTGGGAATCAATAAATATATCGTCAAGTTATACGAGGTAAAGTTGCTCTTGTAGAACCCAATAAAATCTGAATTATGTACCAAATTAAAACTTTTTACAACTTTCAATAGAAATTTTCTGTGAATACAGATTTTAACTTCAGATAAATTACCTCCATTTTAAATATTATTTAGCCTATCACCAGTTGAGTAAAGTATTATTATACTTTTCATAAAATCTATCTTAAAAACGCCTTATTATTATTACCAATAACAATAATAATAATAAACAAACAGTATGTTACTTTATACTCACCTGCTTTAACAATTAACTAAACTGATATGCAATTTGAGTCCTTTACATTGTGTAAAGTATCTTTGACCAATTTTTCAAATATTTCAAACATCTATCAATTTATTTGATATAATCGGTTTTTCGCTTATATACGATTATGTTTGAGCACACGCAGTTGGTGTTATCATTTATTACGTGTGTATTAATCTATCCAAATAACTTCAAATGATCTGTCATTCGACGTCGAACGACGACAATGTACGAAGCTATTTACGAACAATTAGCACCCCCCCCATCCCCAAAACAGAGGCCGGTGCAGACCCAGAGGTGCGAATGTCATATTCAAATCGGCAATAAAATGCAGACATCATCGGTATGGCGTTTTTTACCGACCCATGTTTAGCTCAGTAAGGTCCGAAGCATATTATAACGATAGAAATGGCCACACAATTAAAACGTTGCAGACTTCAATGTCAAAATTCTAATAAGTTAAATATTAACCCGAAACTATGCTTTAATAAATAAATCCCTTAAATTAATTAGGTTCTGCTATATAGATCAGTATAGTTAAACGCAAAGATAGACTTTTCTGTTAATCGCCCACATGCATCTTAGGATTTATTCATTAATTCTACAAAACGTACGACGCTTCATGAAATACATTTCTTTTATTGTCCTTCACATATGCAGTTAGGACAAAATCTCAGTCAATTAAGCCCCGCAACTTTTCGGTTTGATGCGGTCTTCAGACCGCTAAACTTTCCAGAAAACTCTAGACTTTAAAGCAGGAGAGAAATAGACAGTTAACTAGTTAGAGAAAGACGTTCGTCGAGTTTTGGTCGTCGAGCGACTTTACAAATAAGGGTCAATCCCCTCTTTTTTTGCTGCGGCAGCGGCCTTTTTTAAGCTTCACGAAAATATATAAGCGCAGACGTACTTGAGTTTAGGACATTCCGTTTCCAGTTTTCAAATTTAAATTCTAAATACTTCACGACAATCAGTTCAGTGAAGTCGCTTAGCATTGGCTGTGACTCTGCTCTCCAGTATTTGTTAAATCTCTAAGAGACTAATTATGTTCATATTTTTAAACCGTTTTATTAATAAATAATTACACGTCTCCGGTATGAATAACAAATTAATGTAAGCATTAAATATTTTATTATTATAATTTGACTATTGAAACTGAATAAATTCAGTACATTATTATGATCAATTAATTAACAGATATTAAAGTAAATAACTTTCATTCTTTCTATAACGTGCTAACAAACTAAGTTGTGTTTTTCTAGATATGTGTTTGTTCTAATTGGAAATAAACTATATCGTTGGCAAATAAATTTATATTTTCGTACAATACATAATCATTCAATTTATTATTATCTATGTAGTGAGTCTACTACGATTTAATTGTATTCATTCAAAGAATAATCCTCTTTTGATACTAAGGAATTTGTATATCTATTTTCATGTCATCGGAAAGCTAAACTATATCCGAGTAACCATTTATATTAATAGAACTAATGTGAACGAATATTTCTTTTATTCAACTAATTCATTTATTGACCCTCAAAATCATTATTATAAGATGAATAAATAATTAATCTGTGGAATAGATCATTAGAACAATTCAGTGGTTTTATTTTTATTCTGTGTACTTTATTTTGTGTATGAACCAGACTTGCTTCTCTAAAGCTGCTTCACAGTTTTAAATAGACAATGGTCTTATATTTAATAAATTCGATAACGATAGAGCGTGGATTTAAATTACCCCATAAATAAATATTAAAGTGAATTTGTATTTCGTTGTACCCTTAAGCTCTAAGAAAACATTTTTAGCTCTACCCACGTTTAAAATAAAGATTCATAGTTTTCACTAGTCCCAAAATTGGGAGTTTTTCCAACGGACGGTTGTTGGGGAAACTAGCCCAATTCCATGTCGCACCAATTTTAACCGCGACAATATGGTGAATGAGCCGCTAGCATATCATACCCATTTTTTGCCTACCCATACGTTGCTCAGAAAGGACCGAAGCATTCGCCATTTTATGCATCACCTAACAAAAAAGGTATCGAAATAGTGGAAGGGCTTTTTTCTCTGTCATGGTTTTTGTAAAAATATTACTTGAAATTTTGGTAATTGGAATGGTTATTTTAATGGAAATTGTTGAAAATTGATGATTTTGTATGATGTAACTAAGATCATCGCCGTCGCCTACAATTGCTATTTGATCATTTGCATAGAACAAAATAAATAATGATTCGTTTTCAACTATTTTAGGCATACCTCAATACTCCACTTCTTTATATTGTTTATAATTTCTTTGGCATAGATTTTAAATAGCATAAATAGTTATATTATAAATAGTTATAAATAGATATGCAGGACCTCTGACGGAATGTTTTATTGTCGGTACCTTTGAGATGTTCCTGTGTTGTGTAATTAATGTTTCATTTATTTCAGTTCAGAATAAATATTGTTTTCTATAGCTGAGATATGGGCATGTTGTCATATGGTTTCACTAAATATTTTAATGTCATATGGACTTTTTGGTTTCCTGTCTTCTCTATCCTACAATATTTGCTGAATGTTATGTATTTTTGAGCGCTGATCCTGAATATGAAGTCAGAAATTCCCTATCGAACTAAGTTTTTTTGCAATTGCTCTTCCTACTTCTCTAGAAAGTATATGGGCATGAACTATGCAAGTGCAATATATATGACATTATTTATTTACTTTTTGCAAAATTTATGTTGCCATTTAAACTATATATCGTATTAATTTATTTCAGTTCATAAATATCCATGACAGATCAACACAATAATGAAAACGATTACAAATGGCGCAGTGTTGAATGTAATACAATAAACAAACACTATCATGCTGGCTAAGAAATATCACCACTACTTCAGTCAAGTGTGAGCTCTCCTGAGCTCTCCACTTTCTAATTTAATTTTCCCCTCTACAGTCAATGCCAGTACATACTAAATTTATCAATGTCAAATTGATGTTGTAAGTGTTTAAGCATTTTGTATTAAGTGTTTGTGAGTATATTACAGTGAAATCTTTCTAAAAAATCCACGTATTTGCATTAACCAGTCAAGACTTTCTGCTATATTTGTCATGAGGTAACACTAAAGTCTCAGAGGAGAAATATAACTCTACTGATAAAAAAGCCTATGGACTATATTTTGGATGTAAACTGGGTGATGAGGTTAACTCCTGGGCCCCTCACAGTTGTTGCAACGAAAATATCAGGGATAACAGCTAAGACTAGACAGACTATTAAATATCCTAATATTCCCTCTACTATAAGATCAGTACCTCACAGTCCACAGCTTCCAATTCCAGTACCACTGAAAACATAGGAATTAGACAAAAATGAAAAATGTTAATGTTGAAGGTTGTGCAGATTCATCAGATGATGAAGAAAGGAGAGATCCAGACTTTTCGGAATGTACAAATACTGAACCACAATTAATTAATCAGTAAGAATTAAATGAACCACATTTAATTAATCAGCCGAACGAGTCAGAACTCGTTCGTGATCTATATTTATCCAAAAATTAAGCTGCAATTCTCGCATCACGACTGAAAGGATGGAATCTTTTACAACATACTACTAAAATAAGTGGATGCCCTGACAGGCAGTGTGATTTTGAACATTTCTTCCCACAGTATGAAGACTTAGTGTACTGCAATGATGTGGAATCTTTATTAGAATGTTTGGAAAATGCGCACAATTCTGATGAATGGCGTCTTATTATAGACTCCTCAACACGTAGTTTGAAAGCAGTCCTTCTTCATGTTGGAAATAAATACCCATCAATCCTTTCAGCTCATGTAGCTAACATGAAGGAGACATACGCAGCATGAGAAATATTTGTGACATGTTTGTGGAGATCATAAAGTGATAACACTGCTATTTGTTTTACAACTTAGATATACTAAATTTTGTTGATTCTTATACGAGTGGGACAGCAGCGATAGGAAGAATCATTATCTTCAGAAACAGTGGCCAAAAAGAGTAACATTGACTGTAGGAGATTAGAACGTTGAGAGCCCATCACTAGTAAAACCTGAAAAAGTTGACCTTCCCCACTACACATTACGCTAGGTTTAATGAGAAATTTTGTTAAAGCAATGGATCGTGAGGGGAGTGGATTTCAGTTCCTTAAAAGCAAGTTCTCTAATGTAAGTGGCTCTAAAATTAAAGATGGTATATTTGTTAGTCCGGATATAAGAAAACTAATGAATGATATTGAATTTGAAGACAGTTTGAATGACTGTGAGGTTGCTGCTTGGAAATCTTTTTTAAATATTGTTAATAACTTCCTTCGAAATAATATGGAAGATACCTACAAAGCCACAAACATGCCACAACTGATAACTAAACTTCTTAAAAACTATAAATCACTTGGATGCAATGTGTCACTAAAGATCCATTTCTTAGATTCTCATCTGGATTTTTTTCCCAGCCAATCTTGGAGCTGTGAGTACCGTACATGGTGAACTCTTTTACCACGAAATAGTCATCATAGAGACACACTACCAAGGAAAGTGGAACCGAAGCATGCTAGCTGACTATTGCTGGAATCTCAAGACTGATTTACCTACAGCACACTACACCATAAAATCCAAACGAAGCAGATTTTAGATATGTTGAAATTACATGTATGGATAATAAACGTTTTCAAAAAATGGTGATAACAAAAAAACTAAGCTCGATAGAAAGAAACCATTTACATATTTGAAATCAGCGTTAAAAAATGTATAAGATTCAGCTGTTATCATTCTTGTAAAAACAAAAACCAAAATCTTATAAATAGTATCAGGTGCTGTTCTACACTAGTAAGTAGATTAAATGAATGGTACTTTCACATGAAAGTACACAGCGATGATCGTTCATAACAAAATAATACGACTTATTATTCATCTAACCATATCCTTCCTTACTGGTAGCCGGCATTGAGAGGAAGAAAGATAGAGACCAATAAGAAATGGTACGTAAATCGAAATAGTGGAAGGAAGTGGAGCAGGTGATGCGTCAGCTGAACGAGTAAGCAAAGCAATTCACATAATGTCACAGCAGCCGGGGCCAACATATGCGGGCCACGGGATACACAGACACATATTCTACCAGATGATCTCTGTACACTGTTAAATGTGTATGCATAGAAATTGGTAATTGCATGCTTTTTATGCATAAGTGAATATACAAAGTATTGAAAAGTATAATTAATATCAGACACCATTATAATAATAACTTCTGTAATAAACAATTCGTAAGTAGATTTGCCAATCCACTATTCACCATCAATCATGTTGCGCAACAATTGGTGATGCGCAAATCCAAATTGTATTCACGTTGACACATAATTTGGAATTCGTTTTGTCCTATGTCGAGTTTACAGATTCTGTAATAAAAATACGTGAACGGATATGCCACCTCACTATTCAGCATGAATCATGTTGAGCAATAATTATTGTGAAGTATGATGTTACGCAAATCTAAATTGCATTCACCTTGACACATAACTTGGGCAATCGTTTGTTTCTGGAGTCGAGTTTACAGATTATGATATATAAAATTTGTGAACGGATTTGCGACCACAGTGTTCATCATCAGTCATGTTGCGCAACAATTATTGTGCAGTATAATGTTGCGCAAATCCAATATGTATTCACGTTGGAGACATTATTTGGGTAATCATTTAGTGTTCCAAGTCGTTTTACAAATTCTGAAGTAATAAATTGTGAACGGATTTACTACCGCATTATTCACCATCAATCATTAGTTTGTATCACTGATGGGCAACAATTATTGTTAGTATAATGTTGCGCAAATCAAAATTGCATTCACGATGAGACTAATTTGGATAATCGTTCACTGACCTCTGTCGACTTTACAGATTCTGTAATTTTGACTGTCACCTTATATCTCGTAAATTCAATTTGCACAATTGTTAGTTCTTTAGGGTAAATCAAATAAAACTTGCGTGACCAAAAAACCGCCTACCCATTAATCCCCCGGTTCCCATACTTGCCTACTGATTTGATTTAAACTGATTTAAACTGATTTGATCTGAGTTGATCTGATTTGATTAGATTTTATCAGATTTGAACTTATTTGATCTGATTTGAACTGATTTGAACTGATTTTATTTGATCTTATTTGTTCTGATTTGATCTGATTTGATCTGATTTGATCTGATTTGATCTGATTTGATCTGATATCAAAAGATTTGATCTGATTTGTTCTCATTTCTTCTGATTTGATCTGATTTGATCTGTTTTCATCTGATTTGATCTGATTTGATTTGATTTGATCTTATTTCTTCTGATTTGATCTTATTTGAACTGATTTGATCTGGTTTGATATGATTTGATCTGATTTGAACTGTTTTCATCTGATTTGATCTTATTTCTTCTGATTTGATCTTATTTGAACTGATTTGATCTGATTTGAACTGATTTCATATATTTTGAACTAATTTGATCTGATTTGAACTGATTTGATCTGATTTGAATTGATTTGATCTATTTTGAACTGCTTTGATCTCTTTTATCTGTTTTGATCTGTTTTGATCTATTTTGATCTGTTTTGATCTCAGTGTTCTCGTATTACATTCGCGGCTTCGCCACGGCCAGCGATATGGTCTATCAAAATTTCAAGAATATGTGTTTCCTTATTCCTTTGTCCCGTAATCCCGCCTTCGCGTAATCCCGTGTTCCCATACTTCCGTGTTCCCGCATTAAGTATTCAAAACACGCGCGTATTCGATTGCAACTTGTGTAAAAATTTCAAAGAATTTTTTTTCTTGTTCCCGTGATCCGTATTCCCGTGATCCCGTATTCCCTTGATCCCGTATTTCCGTGTTCCCGTAGTAAATATATAAAAACACATGCGTACTCGAAAGCAACGTTATGTGAAATGACAACAATATGTGTTCCCGTATTCCTGGGTTCCAGTATTCTCGTATTCCCGTTTTCCGCAAACGTGGAACAGCAAACTCGACTATAACAACAGTCACTTCGATAATGGACCCATGTCCGAAACTCGAGTCACAAAGTAAGTGATATATAATAGTGCTTACGACGTTTTTCACATATATAAATATATATATATATATATATAATGTTGAGAATAAAGTAAAGTAAAATAATTTTCAAAATTATATATTAATTTGTATGAAAGGGCGCAAAACAGCCATTGTGTAACGGCACAATGCCGTCCAATCTAATTTCCATGTTCACACGTCCACCTACAATCTTTGATCGTTGTGGTCTGGGCCGTTCAGATACGACACAAGTAGGACTTGGCAACTTTTCTGCGAAAATCCAAAAGCCATGCATTTTCCTCAAGATCAACTAGTTGGTACAGCTCCACGCGTTCACAACAGAAATATCTATGAACTGTGTAAATAACGGCCACCACCATTTCTTTGATCGTGTCCTTATCCTATAAAGTGAAACCTGCTTATCTAATTAATAAGTCAACTCCACCCATATGTATTTTTGAATAACATTTGGGATTGGAATCGACACCTGTTTTCTTTCTTTACGACAGTACGTACCTTTTGTTTGTCCTATTGGCTCAAAGTACTATTATTTGTGGCAAAGTACTACACATTTACTACAAAGTACTACACATTTGTTATCCTTTCATTTGAAAACAAGTATTGCGTTCCTTTTATGAAACAAGTAATCTAAATAACCCCTCTCTTTTGATTTATCCATTTCTTTACTTAGCATCAAAGGACATTTCTGAGTGCGATTTTCTCGGATTGTACCGGTTGCTTACAATTTCAATTTTCCTAGGTGGCACATTAGATAATGACTTGTAAAAAAGTGTCAAAAAGAGTTCGTGTTTCGGATAGTCGTTCTCTGATATGCATTTTATAAGATTAGTAATAATACTTTCTTCATTTTCACTTTTGGCACAATATATTTTGAAGTTATATAAATATCCGTTTGGACTACAGATACACCATAATTTATAACCAAATTTGATTGGATTAGCACGCATAAACATTTTTGCAGAATGTCGCCCATAATACCGGACCATCATTTCATCTACTGAAAGAAATCAACACCAACAAGAAAAAGAATGATTGCAAAAAGCCAAAACTATCTTGTTCTATAACTCATTCGTGTCCTGTGTACTCAAAAAAATATACTGATCCGCCCACTGAAGACTAAATTAAATGCGAACGGTGTCAAAACTGGTGGCACGAAAAGTGCACGGCATACGAAAATATTGGAACATTTATTTGTGATTACACATACGTACACAAGATTATTGCTCCACATGTACTTGACTTTTGCCCCATTGGTGCGCCAAAATTCCTATTTTGCGTTTTTTTATATTTTTTAAATTTTCTTTTGTGTTTTTTGTTCTTTCACAAAAAACACAACACAAATTTTGTTCTTGCACCAAATATTTATAATTTTCATGCTTAAATGATTGTATTAACATGCCATAGAGTAAAGTGTTTTTTTCGTTCATATTTGTTGTTTTTATAATTATTTAAACCTTAGGTGCGTCCTTTTGCCCCATATTACTCTAAGGTTTCACACACAACGTCAAACATTAGCTTATTTAAAGTGAACAACATCTAAATAATGTCTCATTGCCCACGTGGATCTGATTTATGGCCTAATGAATTATTTGTGTTGCTGAATATCAAACAAATGATGCGTAAACAGCGATTTTCATTACTCCAAGAATCTGTTGAAGCTTTTATTATTATTATTATTTATTAATGATAAGAAAGCGCCATCCACCGATATAATCTTATCACTGTTTAACTATCAGCAATGAAAACATTAAAAAGTAAGGGACCCAATGCACTGCCTTGAATCACTCCGCTAGGAATCATTACTGGAGATGAGAGTTGACCTCCGACCCGTATCCTAAAGTTTCTGCCATGCAAATATTTTGAGAGCCAGTTAAGTAGTAATCCATTGATTCCATATCGTTCTAGTTTCAATAATAATATGCTAATAATAACCCGATCAAACTCTAAGGTGTCATTATTATCCCAATTTTTTAAAACAATAATTGAAGATGCCACCTTTAAAGTGAAATGAATGTGTCGAGAATTGGTTCGAACGCATGCATAAGTGTCGTAATTGAAATAACCGTAAATAAAAATCCTGCGATTTAGAGCACACTATGTTCAATGTTTTATTAGAATAAACTTATATTTCGGTTTATAGAATTCATAGAAATTTAATTCATCGAAACACAATACCTGATAAGAATTTTCAACAGCCACAATAAATATCTGCAATTCATATGGAAATAGAAGTAAAAAAACAAGAAAACAAAGTTGCTACACAAAACACTCATTGCTACTTTGTTACAACTTGCTACATAAAAACAATCACAAATATGAAAACAATTCCTTTCCAATCTGAAAGCAAAACCAGATCTCCCTCAAAATCAAATGTAATCTAGGTACAGAATACATTTGCATGTAATTTCTATGCGCGCGATTCAAATTAACATGTCAAAAATAAATATTTGACAATAACAACAAGCGCTATTTCGCGTCAAATGTAAAGCACTATAGACAATCAATGACGCGGAAATCTATATTACCGACTACCTCCCGCAATTCAAATTTCCTGCTAAAATCCTGTTCAAAAATGATCTGTCAGCTACCATATTACTTTTTCCAATGACCCTAGTATTTTTTCAAAATCTGTCAAACGCGTAAACTATTTATGATAGACCCCAGAAGTGACAGTCTGACATCACAATGAAGTTTAGAATGAGTTGATATCTAAATACATAAAAAATATATCATATAATGTTTCATGTAATTACATACAACAGCATGTAACATAATATATAATGCCAACTAATTTTTCATCTATAAACCTGTAAAAAACTAACCATACTGAATCCATGGCAAAAAAGTAATGAAATTACATGTTGAGATATGTGATTTCTGAATAAATTCAAATATCTTCATGAAATCAATATCTCCTATAATCAAACTGTATTTTGAACTCAATATATTCAACTATCTGCTGAAAACATATTCGGACATGTATAAAATATCAGTTCAGCCGACTATGAGTTAATCGAAAGCAATTGCAAAATAAAAATTTCCATAAAGAAGTACAACGTATTAAAAAATATGGTTTTCTATTTTAAGCTTTCAGCAAAAATTTTACTTGTACCCACAAATGATTAAAATTCTCATGTAAGATGTAAAAAGTTGAAAAATATAAGGTGTGATTACCACAGTTCCAAACATTCATGGAATCGAATGCCCTTTCAAATTTCGACTTTCTTTATTTCGTGGTAGTCCGTAATGAAATGGTGTTCTAATTTATTTAAAGATACTATACAAAAGTATTACTAGAATTTTCGCAATCTGTGTATAAGTACTCGGCTAATTATCAATTATATTGGTCAATTAAATCTTAAATTCAATCTTAACGCCTGCTATTCATTTTATTTGATATTTTACGCGCATCAAATACGATGTACCGGGTGACCCATTAAAAATTGCTCTCGGCCATATCTCAAAAACCATTTACAGTACAGGTTCAGGGGAAAAATTTCAATGACTAAGAGAAAATTTTGGAAATTATTTAGAGAGTTGTACGACAACCGCTAGATGGCGTAAGTGAGCACTAAAAAAGTTAAATGCTTATTTTATACAAAATTCAAGAAATAAAGATTATATAAAAATTAGAATTTTCTGAAATTTTTCGTATTTTTGCTTAGAACATTTTTTTTTACTTCAATTTCAATTTCTTAGATAACGGATTCTAAAAGTAGACTAACTTACTACCAAACCCGCCAAAAGAACTTATCGATACCTTTTTTCCAACAGGAGATATCTTAAGAAACGTGTAAATGTTATAATATCGATTACTCCAATTCCATTGGAAGAAATTTAAGATTTTGGGTCTCAAGAAAAATGCCTTTTCTTCTGGGGTTCGTTTGGGGTATTACGAGGGTGCTGTTAAAATTTCGAAATAGAAGAAGACAAAAACATATACAAATAAAATAATACTTAATTCTTTTTCAAAATAGCTCCCTTTGCACTCTATACATTTTTTCATGCGAATAAACCAATCATCAAAGCATTTTTTTCCACTCTGAAGATGGTAACTTGAAATCTCATTTTGAAACGCTTCTACTGCATCTTCTGGAGATGAAAATCGTTTGCCACGTAGTCGATTTTTTATTGTTGGGAAAGTAAAGAAGTCGTTAGGACTCAAATCAGGACTATATGGAGGATGAGACAACAAGTCTACCTTTTGATTGCTCAAATACTTTAATGTTTGTTGCGCAGTATGGGAACTGGGATTGTCATGGTGCAGAATGATACATCGCGTCCTATTTGTTTTTCGCAATTTTCGCAGTAGATTTCATCTTCAAACACCCAAATAGGTGACTGCTGTTTCGTTTCTGGTTCATAAACATAGATCTCACATTCGTCACCACGAGTAATGTCGTAGATCCAATTTGATTTCCCTGAGTCGAATCGTTTAAGTATTTCTTTACACCAGTTCACACGAGCCTCTTTCTGAGTTTCAGTTAAATTATGAGAGATACAATGGGAACATATTTTTTAACACCTAAGTGATGATGTAAAATTTCATTAATTTGTTTCATACCCAAGCCTAAGTGTGACT
>WYDF02007792.1:0-13805 GCA_009867245.2 Adranes taylori
AGTAGGTACGGCTCCTGCTGGGCCAGACAGATGCAGACAGCCACACTTCAATGATTCAAGTGTCCCGACGCACCGTGGTCGGTACGCCAGATCCGTATATAGCGTGGCGTCACCTTGAAATTCGATGATCTTGAAGTTCGATGACTCAGCAAAGTAGTAACCAACGTAACCATTGTAACCACTCAACACAGTGAGTGTGTGCGTGATCTTGAATTAATATGTCAATAGACAAACTTGGTATGAAAAAAGATGTATTATTACCATTGTACCATTAACTGTGAAAGACCATTATGTTATAAGCATGATGCATCCGAGAAGGTGTATTTTACCATTGTACCGTTAGACATAGAAAATGTAGAGATAATCAGTAGAAAATAATTGGGGTGAGTGAGGATAAGGAGGAAAGGGGGCTTGTAGGAGATTGGGATATATATTGATTACTAGAATATCATCTAGAATATCATAAACCATTTTGCCAGGGTAGTAAGAGATAGTTCTTTCTGACCAAGCCATCCGGAACTGTTCCTAAGTCGCTTTAAAACGGTACCCGTTCCGTGGAACGGTATTTTCGGTATTGTAGAACAGGTTTGACAGTTGTGATTTGAAAATCCAAGATGTCGGATGACAGGGTATTTCGGGTTGTCATTCTGGGGGAACCTCTGTCTAAAATCTGTTGGATGTAATGGCGGCCGACGCCTGCTCACTGAGGTCTTAGGACCTGCGTGGGGGACTCTGCGCTGCACCGGGTCCTGCGTGTGGGATCAGAAATAAGAAATATTAATTTCATAATTTACTCTATTAAATAATGCCAGCGTGGAGGTTTAACCTCGTAACATTAAATATTCAATTAAACATGCGACCGAGAGCAAAGCGGAAAAGAAAGTAATAAAAACATCCAGGAGGCTCCATCTACCCGATGACGAATAAATCGATCGACGGTAGCAAACAGGTGGCCAAAACAAATCCTGATATATAAGTTGCATATCTTAATAGATACGGCAAACAAATACATATTAAAAATGATTTGTGTCTTCGAATTAGCTCAAGTCGTAGAGCAATCGATCGGCAATTTAGAGGTCCAGGTTCGAGTCCCCGACGGGGTAAACATTTTTTCGTGACACAAGTAATAAGAAATATTTATTTCATAATTCACTCTGTTAAAGATTTTGTTAAAAATATCACTAGTTTGCTTCATTCATAGTAAACCTTCGACTGAAAGTAAAATCATTATTCTTGAACGTGGAATTCAGGGTTTTGATGGATTCAAGTGTTAAAAGAATTGATAGATTTCTTAAAGACATGAAAGAGAAATAATCAGTGAGAGTCCATGTGGAGTGTCGTAAAATATACACTGGGAAGAGTCGTATTGCGCCATATTTATAAAAAAATTAGTATGTACCAATTTTAGGTCTATCCGAATTATTCCGAAGTTAAATGACCATTTTGGCTGAACTACTTAATTGTTAACAACGTATTAATTAAAAATTATCGTTATGGTGATGACTATCAATATATAGTATGGACGAAAAGCTTTCGGCATTACTGGACAAAGTCACATTAGTCCAATTATGGGATTCCTGGGATGAGAGTCATTGGGATTCCTTTAGAGAAAGTTGCGTCATTTTATATATATTTGTTATCAATTAAATGACATGTGGGGTCATTTCAAAGAATTTGACATTTGACTGTATCGTCAAATGTTTAGAATTAGTTGGACTGAGTATGGGCGCATTCTGACTAATATAATAATGAGCACATCATGACTAACGGCTGTGCCTCTCCTCTTGGTTTAAGAAGCTGTGTACACCCATGGACTGAGCACGTTTCGAATATCGAAGTTTTGCGAAGAATGAGAAAGAATTCGTATCAAAGAAATCTTAGCTACAGTGAAAATATGTAAATTGGAGTATCCTGACTGTGGGTCTGGTTGATGAAGAACGTCTTGGTTGAAGAACTTAACGCAATGATTTTATTACAGTAACATATTGCTCTATAGGTCGAGAGCGGATAAAGTTAAGATAGCAATCATGGTGCCCCATGTTGGTTCAACGAATACTGCACTACAGCAAGAAGAAGTTAATGCCTAAAGTAAATTTTCAAATTAATTTATTTTCGTTGCTTTCTAAATTATTGTCGCCCTAGACTAGTTCTGTCGTATGCGGCCCGTTACTCCAGTGTTGTAATCCGCGGATTCGTTTAATACGCCAACCGATTCCGCTTTGAAATTTCGTACTTTTCGCTACAGTCGCGAACTCTGTATGGTGTAATGTTGCATGATCCTAATCAAATAGGCAGCGGCCTATAACAGCGGACTTGTTTAGTTCGTGACGGATGGCGAACAGGTAGTAATTTTTACGGACTTCTAGCACGGATTGAGCACATTTCACGGATTGATGCCAAAATGAATAAAATAGAAGGTAATAATTAAAAATTGATAGATCTAGTATGGGAGTGCAGTTTTTTGTATGACTTACGTCAGTCTGATTATAAAAATACAGTTAAGAATAGAGAAGCATGGAGAGATATTGCGGATGAACTTCATCAACGCAGTAAGTGCTTTAATAATTTTTATAAATAAATCTTTATAAATATTTTAATTCATGAACTACAATGTTGAAGTTTTTCTTCTCCTTCATTTTCTGTTGCGTTCTGATCTGCTCTAACATAATTGTGGAGACAGCAAGCAGCCTTTACAACGTGTACAGCAGTATTAACATCACCCTCGATAGGTCAAAAAAATATACGACACTTTTGAGCTAAAATGCCGCAGCTAAAACATGTCGAGTTCTATAATGTCGTTTACTGTACGTTAATTTTTCGATATCATGAACGATTGTATTTCTTCGGAAAGAACGCGTTAAATAAGCTTTTCATCACTTACAAACAAATGACGGACGGGGGTGTCTGTTCCAGGTAATGGTTTTGGAGGTAGACCAATTGTTTCTTTATCAACAAAAACGCGATAGAAGGATGAATTTTGGAAGATGGCACTATCACTCTGCGGCCCATAACTACCGATGTCAACAACAAGTAAAATTGTAGTAAGGATCCACTAAGGCCAGCAGAATAATTGGAAAAACGTTTTTATAAGAAAAATAACTTGAGCCACTATTATTAGGATATTTTATTCGCACTTATTTTCAATCTATACTCCTGATGCAGTTGGGGTAGTTCCATCGTTCTTTATATCCAACTTCGGATTTCCTCCAAACCTTCTCCGTTGGTTGGGATAGCGGTTGTAGAGCATTCCAAATTTTCATACAAACTTGTCTAATTATGCTGGAAACAGTAGTGCGTTTAACTCTGATAGAGACGGCAATAGTGTGATGGGAATCACCCATTGGCAAATACCTGAAACAATGACAACATAGAACATGAAGAATCACGTTAAAAAACGTTAAAATAAGCAGTTTAGCAAAAGTGTTATGTGGTGTTGTATTACAATTTTTGTTAACTTTTAAAAATGTTTTTTTCTTATTCTAAAATGACTGTTTTATTCTGTTTGTAGTTGACGCCGTGAAACTCAAATGGAGGAACTTGAGGGATGCCTATGTAAAGTACGTAAAGTACTTGAAGGGAGCTACTGGTTCGGCAAAGAAGAGCAAATATTGCCCATGGGCTACTCCACGTCAAACGGTGTTAAATGTACATGAGTCAAGTGAAACAGAAGTTGAGGATACAACCGATGGTGGCTCCGTGACCAACGATGATTCCCAAATGCCAATACCTCCGATAAAACCCAAGTCTCGTAAAACCCAAAACGAAGGCGGTATGAATAAGAGTTTGCATTTTCTACAGAATAAAATGGAGAACAAACCTAGAACCCACGTCAACCGTACTGCTCACCTTTTTTTAGTTATGCGGATACGTTTAGAAAGTTGTCACCCAGAACACAAGTTGGTCAAATGTTTGGTCGTGCTGAACTTGATGATATGAGTCAAACTTCACCTCCATTTTCTCCCTTATCACATTCAAGTAATGCATCATGGCAAAATCGCAGCGGTTCTGTGCATTCCTTCGAAGGGGTGAATTACACTGATTTGCACTGCGCAAACCAGGCACGAAGTGTTGCACTCCCTGAATCCTCAATAACTTTGGCAAAAGGGTGGTACGAAACATTCACAGGAGGAGAAATGGATCAAACATAAAGCAGCGATATAAACAAATAATGTAAACATTTTGTGTGAAATAAAAAATCTTTTTTATAATGTAATATGTTGTTTTCACTAGTCTCAAATATAATTTTAAAAAAATGCGATCAATAACAATTATTTTGAAAACATTTTTTTTACTTACCTCAGCCAGATCGATAATCTTTCCATCGTCGGAATGAGTTTCCTCCAATTAATGGTAAGTTTGGATATTTTCGGTCGAAAGAGAGCGTTTAAATTTTCGACATTCGAAAATACGTGAAGAAGCGGTCTTCGAATGAACTCAATTCACAGTAGAGCCGGTGAAATTCGCCGAATTCCTCTCTTTTTTCATTTATCTCGTGGACCTGCAAATTAATGTATAAAATCCGTCATTATATAGGTTTCTGTAATACTCGCCAGATCAAACTTGCCGCAGCTTAATTCTGATCTTACTGATATTACAGTACTTTTAATAGACAGTAGCAAAGATACTAAAATTCTTGTTCGACGGATTGAAGATACAGACTTTCTAAGGAAGCTTGTTTTCATGACTGATCTGACAATACTTAAATGTCTTAAACCAGAGACTTCAGAGCAAAGATCAAAGAGTGTCAGCGTTATTTGATCATATTAATGGCAACAAAAGTCAATTTTGGCAAGAAATGATTCGATACACTTTCCAACTTGTCAGTAGTTGACTGGAGAAATAGAATATGGGAATTTTGAAAATATTATTATGCAACATTTCGACCAAGATTTACTGACTTTGAAAATATTAAGGGTAAACTGCTCCTTTTCAATTGCCCTTTGAATGTGGATATTGCGAATTAGCCATAGATATATCAACTGGAACTATGCCATCTTCAAGCTAATCCTTTTCTTCAAACTTAGTCTGAAAAGGGCTCAACTTTTTCAAACTACTTCCAGAAAGCTTTTTGGTTTGCAGCTTAGCTCAATGTTTCGAAGCACTTATCTACGTGAAAGTGAGTGGTCTTCAGCGTGAATTGTCTAAATATTTTGACACCCAGTACTGCCGACGTTGGAGAGGCGTGTCTTAAACAATATATTGCTCTTACCTAATTGCTCTGTCTTCTCTCATTTGCAGCATCTATGGTTTGAAATATATACATATCTTGAACTCGCTATATCATATTTGCAGCCTTGTTTTGTGAAATTTATTAAGAAGGTAGCCTTGTCTGTTTCGTTTTGATGCTTGTATAAATGTTAAGCCAATAATTACTTAAAACATTTTATCTCAAGCGAACAAGCTAAGAATCCACACGTATCTACAATAACTTTATGGGATGAAAATTAAAAATAAAACATTCAGATTCTTCTATCCGTATTGAATGAGCTTCATATACTTTTCGCGCTCTGTAATTTGAACTGTATTAAATTCAAGTAAATAACTAACCATAATTTCTAGAAGGTAACCAGAATTTGTTTGTAAAACACAAAAGATTTAATAATCATCGAAATAGGCTCCATTTAAAGCAATCCATTTGAACACCAAAACCATTTGAATGAATAGGCCAGCGATTAAACCAATCATCTTTAGTAAGCATTTCTCAGAAAAGCCTTTAAGCCTGTCGTATCCATATCATGTGAATACGAAAGTTGATTAAGAACATTTTTGGCCACAAATTCCGTCATATTCCGAATTATTTCTTCCACAGTTTGGGTATTTCAGGTAAATGTTTGAAGACGTTTCTTGTCTGTTTGTTCTTTAGCAGAAATTCTGAATGAGAAACACTACAGTAGTCGTAGAAAACAGGATCACCTTGATATTTGAACGACTCGGTAAATAAGAATTGGTTTCTTGTTTTTGGCTCATTTGTCCCTGTCCATTCAGCAGACCTGTTGACTTCTTTGCATACCAATCTCGTAAATCTATGTGTCGTTTTCACATGAACATAGGCACAGATCCGTTTGAGCATGGCTATAACAACTTCTTTCTTTTGTTCTTTTTGCAAAAAATTCAACTCTTTTGGAACAAGCCAGCAGCGGTGCTTTTTATGCACAAATTATCAACAAGAATGGTACGAACTATTTTATTGAGAAACATTGAGGTCCACGACCATCTATCACAAGCTTGCAGAACAATTTTTCTTCATAATTTTTTTTACTTTCTTGATGTTTACATCGGTTGAAGATGCACCAGAACGATGCAAATCCTTAAATGGTTTCTACCACTAGTATGCGTGAGCTTTGGATAAAAACTGATTCGCCTCAGGAGTTTTCTAATATGATCAATTATTCCGTATATGAAATTCAGTTATTTTTATACCATTGACACACCATTTGACACAGATTTTCCATATCATTGACACAGATTGTGCAACCATGAATGTCTTCCCCTACCATGGTTCTGTTTTGTCCTGTAAGATGAGTTGAAGAATACGTTATTTCTCATGGCGCATTACATGCCCAAGCCAATGGGGTTTCTTTCTGTTTACCGAGTCTACTGAGGACCTCCTTGTTGATAACACGGTCGATCCACGATATACGTTATTATAGGATTATATTTGATCCATTCCGTCGGGTGCCAAAATATGTAATAGATATTTAATTGTTTTTATGTCTTCATGGATTATAATAACCTTTCTATGACATATATTGCTCACGCAATAAGACTGAAGTTATATGTTTTCTCTAAGCGGGCTGATGTTTCTAAATACGGTCTATTGTAATATAAAGCTACATATATGTTGAATAGGTGAATGCAGTACAAACAACAGATTTAAGGCGACAAGTACTATCTTTTTTTGTTGCGCTCGTCTTCTTTCCATT
This sequence comes from Adranes taylori, assembly GCA_009867245.2. Classification (NCBI taxonomy): domain Eukaryota; kingdom Metazoa; phylum Arthropoda; class Insecta; order Coleoptera; family Staphylinidae; genus Adranes; species Adranes taylori. Next base: position 6,924 of record WYDF02007792.1, read on the forward strand.
AGAAAAAGCAATGTTAAAATTTCAGGGAACTAAGTATGATATTTGATATAAATGATCTGCTAAAAAAATGATGATGTGTGAATCGTTCAGCCCGTGTGTGAATTTGGTGAAGTTGATACTACGTTGTCGGGTTAAATGGAGGAGATGCGTTGTTGGTTACTCACTGTCATCAAAAATGCACGGGAAGAGTTCTCGCCGATGTTCTTCTCGAGTGACGAGGTACAGCTAGTCTTTACCAGGGGTCAGGGGCAATGGAACGTTTCCTGACGATGTTGTTGGGTGTGGCGAGTCCACGGTGGAGTCCACGGATTTTCGGTTTGACTCTGGGATTCGATTTGGCTCGGCGAGGCTCTGGCACGAATGATTCTGTGTTTACCAAGTAGCATGATGTTCGTGGACAGCGCTGCTTGATGGCTTCTCGGGAGTTTTGTAGTGGTCATCTCTGATGATCTGTCGAGCCAGTGGATTGTCGTCTCTCCTCTTCTGTTATCGCCCCCATCTCTTTATCATTGAAGACAGAGACACGGATGGGTTATGCAATATGGATATGAATTAGAAGAATTAAAAATAAGATGATAGTAGTAAGAGGTCGAAAGATTCAATTGAAGGATTAAAGCATGTAATGAGTGTCTGCCTGATTCGTTGTCATAAAATTCTCCTACTACCTTTATTGAATATAATCTAATTTTAAAATAAAAATTAGAGAGCGATTCGTTTGTGGCGCTTACTTAAAATTGCCAAACAGATTCATGCGTGCGAAATGCTCACTCGAAACCTATCATAACAAGACCCCAAATGTTATGCTGGCTTGGATGGGTCATTTTATATGAAATTAGCTGAGACGAAGGAATTTTAGGTGCTCGGTTCGGAGGCGGCACTTGGCCGTGGCCTGGAACAGATTTCCGCCAAAATCTTTAGAAAGTGAAATGTTTCTACCAATAAGAACCAATCTTTTATACGTTGCGAATCTTAGAACAATATTGCATTGCATCCTGGGGAAATTCTATGATATCATAAGATGTTCTTCAATCAGACTTAACGTGCAAGCGAACTTGCAAGCGGCATCCCCCTTCCAATGCGGACACCAGCCAATCAAGAAACAGTGGCGAGAATTTTTCATGGACAGCATTCAAAAAATGTAACGCTCCTTTCAAGTAAACAGGAAAATTCGGTTAATAACCGTTTCGACCAGATGAGGGCAACGAATGCAAAGTTCGCTATGCCCAGTACGAATGTATATTGGAGATAAGAAGTCTCAAGAATCTCTCTCTCTCTCTCTCTCTCTCTCTCTCTCTCTCTCTTCGAAATATGGATCCAGCACACACATACATGTATACTTTGGTTTTCATATGACCAAAAAACTCGAAAAACAGCAGTCCAAAATGAATGCACATGCAAGGAAACTATAAATTGCTCTAATCCTCTTGACGCTAATGTCTTATTTTCGAGTAAGAAAACAACAAAATCACTGAACTGCAAGCGTTGCGTGGCCGGCCCCAGATGTTCCTGTCTCTCTACGTACATAGTTTTTATGTTCTAGCAGAAAATTGTCTGGGGTTATACACAGCATAAATTATTTTCGTTTAAATTGTATTTATTAATTATCAATTCTTGATTTTTTTATTTGGCTAGTTTCTAGTGCATCAATTATCTGATGATTATTTAATTGTTTTATTCCATCTCTCTTGGAGGCTGTTCAGCCGATCACAACGTAAAATACAACGGTCCATAACGGGAGAGCCAATTTTTTCATCGTGGTTCAATTTGTCTATCGTGCTCCATGGTCCATGCGTCTACTCCATACAGAGAAATTGAAAATATGTAACATTTTGCCAGCCTAATATTTATTTTTAGAGAGATATCTCTACTGACGAATAATGTCTTCGTGTTGCTAAATGCTATTCTTGATTTGAACCAATTCACCTCACGGCGTCAACATTCGCAGACCAGCACCATTCATTCGTTCCACTCGCCGTTCATCCCTCAGACGTCGCCATCGCCAAAAATTTACATACCAAGAGGACGTCACACATCTCCAAATCAACGTAGAAAAATCATTTCGACGCAACAAAATGAAGTCTGTCTTATTAACAAATTTTATACGCTATTTTGAAAGTTTTATCGTTGAAATCTTGCTAAACATGGAAATGTAGACGTCGTAACTATTTTGCTTTATAATTAGAATCAAACAAAAAAAATCAGCCCTACATAACGCATGCGAGTAGAGTCGTTTACGTATTATAAATATATTAAACAATAAAACCCAAGTTAAGCAAGCTTACTCACAAAAAAATTAAGGCTTGCCTTCTATGAAATTATGTTTGCATTGCTATCCTAATCACCTATCTGTATTATTATTTATGCATCTCTACACAATGGGCCAGATCCGATAAATCAGCCCGATTTAAAATAAAATCAAATAAAATTGAGTGTTATTGCGTGAGCAATATGTTATAGAAATTATAGTCCATCGGACGTAAAATTATTAAAAAATTTTTTGTTTAAGATAAAGTATGATGCTATAAAATCCTATTATAAACCTTTCTGTATAGAATGTCAGATTATATGATATACATAGCATATATTTAAGCTAAAGAAAGCCATGATATTGTACTGCAATGGTATTGATGGCGAACCAGTTTTTAGAAGAATTCAAGTTTCACTTCAACATTGAAAGAGTAAGAAATAAATAAGTACTCGGGATTAGCGACAACCAAAGAAAAATAATAATAACAAATCAGAAAATATAAGTAAATACACAAGAAGGTTCTTCATTAACACCTACTTATTTACCACAAGTACGTTTCAGAATTACAAGTTGAAAATAAAATTTATTTAAGTAGCTCTATATATGTATTAATAATCAATTAATTTTGATGATGTTTTTATTATTAATATGTTGACTGGAAAAATGTGGGGAATTAAATATGATAGAAAACCTTTAACTCCTTCTCGCAGCTCAACCTCGTAAATACGAGAGTATTTTCTTTCATTGCTGCAGAAGATCTTAATTTCAGTACACATAACAAATAATTTGGATATCTAAACAATAGTTTGCTAAGAAGTACTTTGTATACAGCTTCCCTTGGGGGTACTTTGTATTCTGCTTCCATCAAGGACATAATTTAGCAATGCAGTGAGTTGTCTGCAATTTAGCCGTAATATCAGTCTGAATAGTCCTAATATCAGCAACGATCTGAAACGTCCTAACTCAAATCACTAATTCAGCTTTGAGTAACATTATTTGATGACGGTACTAGTTTTAGATTATTTCATCTTAATTTGCCGAGAATAATTGACTCTATTTCGCCATATTTACTGTTTATTATTTCGGTTTCATTGCGCCATATGCACACGAGTTTCTTGTATTTGGTTACTTTATATGACACTGTGATTTTACAGGTGGGAAGGATTGCATGATAGTTAACTCGGACTCAATTCAATATCATGGTTTGCAATATCTGTAGCAACTTATCGGAATATTCCATTAGTTTAAATGGTTCTAGATTTGTGTTTGAATAGACAGCGTTGGAATTCACTAGCATACAATGACGTTGCAGAATGTGTCTGACGCTAACTATCTGTACGACAAATTTGCATAGAGCCGTTTCTCAAGTGTCATTCATTTTTTATAGAACGGCTGGGTCAAATCACTTAACTTACAAAATCTAGCGGCTTCCACAGTCGCCATTTGGACACCACTGGATTTGTAAATGCTTAGTAGATTCGTTTGTTATTAATATTGAACAACTCCCGTATACTCATCCTTTCTACGAAACTACTATCTCCAATTAATTTGACTATTTTCCTTTGTGGAAATTGATGGCAAAAGTCTAAAATTCATTTCGATTTGTTAGAATTACTTGTTGCTCAACCCAGGCATTTGAAGACAAAAATGTACACAAAAAATTAATCCGAAAAATACGCAAAACTGTTATAAATTTACATTTCGAAGTACAAAAATAAATAAAACCTCACATCGCTATCTTTTATTTGAAACATTCATTCCACGTATTAAATAAGAGAATATATGGTATTGTCTTATTTATAATAAAAGAAAGTTATGTAAAAGAAAGTAACTTTCTAGAAATTAAAGGCAAAAATCTCAAATTAATTTCGATTTGTTACTTGTTGCTCAACCCCGGTATATGAAGACAAAAATTTGCATTAAAGTTAATCTCAAAAATAAACAAAGTTGTTCTAAATTTACATTTCCAAGTAGAAAAGTAAATAAAATCTCACATCGCTTTCTTTCATTTGAAACATTCTACGTATTAAATAAGAGAATACTCGGTATTGTCTTATTTAATACCAGGAGTATTCGTAATAAATGAAAGTAATGTAAAAGAAAGTAACTTTCTAGAAATTAAAGGCAAAAATCTCAAATTAATTTCGATTTGTTGCAGTTACTTGTTGCTGAACCCCGGTATATGAAGACAAAAATTGGCATAAAAAGTTAATCCGAAAAATAAACAAAATTGTTTTAAATTTACATTTCCAAATAGAAAAATAAATAAAACAACATATCGCTCTCTTTCATTTGAAACATTCCACGTATTAAATAAGAGAATACGCGGTATTGTCTTATTTAATACCAGAAGTATTCGTAATAACTGAAAGAAATTAAAAGAAAGTAACTTTCTAGAAATTAAAGGCAAAAATCTCAATTAATTTCGATTTGTTGCAGTTACTTCTTGCTGAACCCCGGTATATGAAGACAAAAATTGGCATAAAAAGTTAATCCGAAAAATAAACAAAATTGTTTTAAATTTACATTTCCAAATAGAAAAATAAATAAAACAACTTATCGCTCTTTCATTTGAAACATTCCACGTATTAAATAAGAGAATACACGGTATTGTCTTATTTAATACCAGGAGTATTTGTAATAAATGAAAGTAATGTCCTGTGTAAAAATAAAAAAAATTAATGTAAAAGAAAGTAACTTTGTACAAATTAATGACAAAAATCTCAAATTAACTTCGATTTGTTACAGCGACTTGTTGCTCAATACCGGTAGATGAAGACAAAAATTTGCAAAAAAAATGAATCCGAAAGATGCATAAATTTGTTTTAAATTTACATTTCCAAATAGATAAACAAATAATATGTTACATCACTTTCTTTTATTTGAAACATACCACGTATTCAATAAGAGATTACTGGGCATTGTCTTATTTAATACCAGGAGTATTTGTAATAAAAGAAAGGAATGTACTTTGTAAAAATAAAAAAACACATTGTAAATGAAAGTAACTTGTACAAATTAAAAGCAAAAATCTCAAATTAATTCCGATTTCTTGTTGCTTACCCCGATATATCAAGACGAAAATTTTCACAAAAAATTAACCCGAAACATGCACAAAATTGTTTTAAATTTACATTTCCAAAATAAAGAAAACTTCCTTTTACTTTCTAAAACTTTCATAGCTTTCTTTTATTTGAAAAATTCCACGTATTAAATAAGAGCATACTGGGTATTGTCTTATTAATTGCGAGGAGTATTTGTTTTTAAAGAAAGTAATGTAAAAGAAAGTAACTTTTATAGAAAGTAAAGACAAACATCTCAAATTAATTTCAATTTATTACAGTTACTGGTTGCTCAAATCCAGTATATCAAGACAAAAATTTGCACAAAAAGTTAATCCGAAAGATGCACTAAATTGTTTTAAAAATATATATCCAAATTTAAAATAAATAAAACTTTACTCGCTTTCTATTATTTGAAACATTCCACATATTAAATTAGAGAATATTCAGACATTCGCCTTCAATTTCTACGCGGGATAACTAAGTGAAGTTAATCAATAATAAAACAATTATGTCTTATTTAATACGAGGAGTATTTAGTATTTGTAATAAAAGAAAGTAATGTAAAAGAAAGAAACATTGTAGAAATTGAAGGCAAAAATCTTAAATTAATTTCGATTTATTACAGTTACTGGTTGTTCAATCCCGGTATATTAAGACAAAAATTTGCAGATAAAATTAATCCGAAAGGTGCACAAAATTGTTTTAAATTTACATTTCGAAATAGAAAAATAAATAAAACATTACATCGCTTTCTTTTATTTGAAACATTCTACATATTAAATAAGAGAATACTGCCTATTTATTGTCTTTTTTAATACGAGGTGTATATGTAATAGAAGAAAGTAATATATTTTTTTCTTGGAAATATAAATTTAAAATAATTTTGGGCGTTATTAGATTAAATTTTTGTACAGTTAATTTCTGTATCTACTGTGGTCGAGCAAAAAGTATCTGTGACAAATAGAAAATAATTTCAGACATTCGCCTTCAATTTCTACGAGGGATAACTAAGTGAAGTTAATCAATAATAAAACAATTATTTTAAACAAAACATGAAAATATTATCTTGCATCTGATAGAATGCTATCTTGCATTCCTAGTAGGAAACCTATGAATTTAATTGAGTATTTGTACATAACTTAAATACTTTTGATTTCACACAGTTTGAAATTAAATGCCGAAACAATGTATGCAGTGCCATGATTGTTTGGGTATAAAGCACCTTCTAAAATCTATATTTAATATTGGTGTTATGAATTTCAGTATAGATGCTTTAACCTTAGATTTGATTGTATATCACAATTCATTTTAGTTAAAATAGAACTTTAGATTGGAACCTACAACCTAATAGTAATTATTGACAAGAATTCAAACAGTTTGTACACTATTAAAGCAGAGCAATATTGAGTAGATCTGAACCAGAGTTGAGCCACTCTAATCAAATTATATGTTAAACTACATAATTAGTTGTGAGCTATCTTCTGCCTACCTTGTTCATTTGTTCAATATTATTCTATCCCCTTCTAATGGTCCTAATATAACCTAATCATAAATCCAAACTATTCAACT
>WYDF02007814.1:0-13804 GCA_009867245.2 Adranes taylori
AATAAAACCTGATGTCCAATTACCGATGATTTTCATTTGATATTATATACTACTGGACAAGAACATTTTACTTAGTCATAATTTTAATTGAAAATTTTTAATAAATATCCAAAATAAATAAAAGTCAAGAGAGTTTTTTTCTACAAACAAAGTAGGAAAAAATTAATCAAGGGAATTATACAGAAAAGAGTCAGAATGAGTTCGCCGTTCATTCTAGTGTTGAACCATTTCTATCCAATTAATTGTTTTTTTCGCCCATTTAAAATAGAAATGGTCCATCAAAGAGTATGGTTAACTTTGGTAATTCTAGATGTAGGTATGATTACCAAATATTATTTGAAAATCTGGTATGATAAAACAAACATTATAATTTTGGAAAGATGTAGCGCGTAAAAACAAATTAAGGTCATTAGATCTATAATTTATTATAATTTCGAAAGCAACAAAAACTTAATTCCTGATACAAAAACCTCATGTTATTGTCTGTTGATAAAAACTACTACAAAATGAATTGACTTTTTATATAAATAGGATTCAGTCCTATCTCCTTAAACATTCCGCTTATGGTAGGCGTATAATTTTCTTACTTATAATATAAATGATTGCATTTTACAATTGATCGACAATCTGTGCATTGCACGAATAAGAAAACTTGCTAGTGTTGCTTATTTGCATTTATTATTTGTAATGTATTAGTATGTTATTTACTAGTTACGTATTTATTAGTTATTAACAATATTAGTTATGTTTTATTAACGAATACTGAAAGGTGTAAAAGTTTTTATATTATATTATTAGTTTTACCATAATTACTTTCTTCCTCTTTCATCCAATACTTATAACACCCTTCTACACTCCCACACCTGAACCTAGGTATTATTCTTTTTCCCTCATACATAATCCTGATGATAAATACCCAGCCATACACTTCTCATGCACAATCCATCTGTACCTACTATTATACCTGCTTTCTACGATTTTACCATACTCCTCCTGCCTCTCTACATCTCTCATCACTGCTCCTACCTCCCCCACAATATCTCCTACTTCTCTTATCTTTTTCCACCATCTACAAGTTGACCATCCAATCCTCCTATTAACTTTTTCCTACTCGCAATCCATTCATTTACCCTTTAACAGTTCCTCCTTTCTTCCATTCATCAGGCACTCTAGATTAACCTTTCCAAATTCTATTCATCCCCCTTACCAATGAATTTACCTCATTCTCATTTGTACACTTCCATACATCAACAGGCACTCTGTTCGGCCCTGCCGCCCCTCCTTTTTTCATTTTCTTTATCTCATTCCTGACCTCGTTAACACTTATCTCTACACATTTACTTTCTTCTAACTTTTCGTCTCTTCTCCCCACCCCACCTACATTCCTTCCCTAATTTCCTTCTCAATTCCCCTCCCTCCAACACTACTCCCATTCTCTTATACCAATTGTACATCTCTCCCTTCTCTTTTCCAATATCCCTTCCTTTCTCAAATAATTCCAAACATATTTCGCTCTACTTATTTTACTAATTTCTTCATCTTTTCTCCTCGCTCTCTCCCTAAGCTTTATGTACTCTAATTTCCACTCTCTTTTTGGTCCATGGTGTTCTTCCACGTCGGCTTTACCCTCCATCCTTTTCCTCAAAATTTCCCTAAATTTCTGTTCCTTTCTTATCCACACCTCATCAATTTTTACCTTATCTTCCTCGTTATTAGCTCTTTCCCTCCTCCTCCTTTTCTTTCTTTTAAGCAACCCCACAATCACACCAGCAACTTCTTCTATACTGCTCAATCTTTCCCTTCATTTTCTCCACCAAATGATTTCATCACTCCATGTATACCTACCATCCCCAGAATCCCCATCATCCCTTTCATCCCCTATTCCATTCTCATTCTGACCTGTCTTCCATATCGACTCGATCGGGAAATGATCAGATTCACATCTCTCCCCAAATTTCATACTCTCCAAACACTCCCCAGAATTCTCACACGTTACCACATAGTCTACTACAGAACCATCCCCGTGACCTTTAAATGTCAAAGTCCCTCCCTAACACCCTCCGTACAACCATTTCCCACCCATCAACAACTTTCATCCTCGATCCATGTCAAAAAATCTTTTGCACACCACTCACCTCTTTATCCTTTCACCTCCTCTCTACATATACCTCTTTCCCTCACAAACATCTTCCACCTTCATTTCCAATATGGACATTTCAATCCCCCATAATAACTAAGCTGTCCCATAGATCCCTATACATTAATTCCCCCAACCTCAATCATCCTTCCATCCACCCCATCCAAACCCCAATTTTCAACTTTTATCTCCTTTAACCCCCTCCTAATACCGCTTATAATCCCTCCAGAAGCCCTACCCCTTCCATGCACTCCCGTAGCCTCTTGCATTTTTCAGTGAAACCCCTCTGGCAGGCTCCCTTCAATTTCTTCCCACCCCGTATTCTCTACCCATGCCTCCACCAAACCAATCACAACGAATGAAGCAACATATTCACAAAAATTCCGCATCTTTATCTTATTCTTATGTTAATAGATCTATTACATAATAGATTTATTAAAAAGATGTACATTTTATTGTAATACACCTGAAGATGTCGAAACCGGTCGTGAGTTTTATTCAAATATATTTATAGCTTTGTATTTATAGCCTTCTGAAAGCCAATTATTTTCATTTTATTTCAATAACAATAGTAAACAATAATTATTTATATTTCTTATATTGCGTTGTTATACGTCTTGATTGAGGTTGCGCTAATACACGAATGTATTATAAAATATTTCCTTTCTATATAGACATCACTGGCAATAAAAATACTTCACAAATTCTAAATATAATATTATCTGATGACTTGTATATAGTTCTTCTATCCTTTTTATACACAATACATGATGTGAGCATCACAGATTAAAAATGTCTCGTTGTCTGCTACACTTTGGCTATAAGTGGATAAGTTTCTATGTTTCAGGATCGCTCCGATCGCGTAGCATACTCTTGAAACTTACTCTTCTATCCACTGTCTTCTAAATAATATGATTGTTCTTTTCTAACGTATGTAGTAGGAATTATAATTGTAGGGGAAATAAGTGTGGTAAGTTTACTTTAAACTAAATTCAAATATAAGGCAAGTACTATACGAAAGACAGAGATCACATAAAATTATTTGTTGTGTACTTGACTCGTACCAAACGTTGCATTCGAATACGCGCATGTCTTTATATACTTAAAGCGGGAACATGGAATACGGGAACATGGAATACGGGAACATGGGAATATAGCAACACGGGAATATGGCAACACGGGAATATGGCAACACGGGAATATAGGAACACGGGAATATGGGAACACGGGAATATGGGACCACGGGAATATGGGAACACGGGAGTATGGGAACACGGGAATATGGGAACACGGGAATATGGGTACACGGGAATATGGGAACACGCGAATACGGGAACACATATTCTTGAAACTTTATTAGGCATATCGCTGGTCGCGACGAAGCCGTTGCCGCAGGCCGCGGCAATCTGACCATGTCGCTGGCCATCAAACTCAGGTTCATTTCATATCAAACTGAGCCACAACGAAGTGTGGCCGGGTTTAGCTAGTAGTATATATAAATTAGTATAGTAATTACTCATAGAAGCGACCATTTGCTTTAGGGTTTCGTCATATAGTTATACACCAAATATGATCCATATAGGTGCTTTATTAAATAAAAAATCATTTGCTTTGCCTGGGTAAATGTATTATTAATCATATACTTGTAAATTCATAGTAAAAGATGGATGATTCACTTGAATCATTAAATATAAATGAAGTAATTAATTAAGATAACTATGTGGATGGTTGAACATATTATTAGGTAACGCAGTAAGTAACTAGCACCTAGTAATTTAATTTTCTATTTCAATAATATATATTATTAAATCAAACTTAAATCTTTTAGTATTTAAAATAAGCAACTTACAAATAACATTTTAAAAACAGGGGCCACTGCCATGGCACTATAATTATGTACCTCTTTAATACTGAGATATCAGGGTAATATCGATACCGACCTGCCTTTTTAATACCGAAATCTGTTATATAGGTATATAGTTAAAAAATATTGATTGGCTTCTAGTGTTTGTAAAATATCATTTAAAAAGACAGAGAATAGTTATATTTCTTGATGACATCATTTAATTTTCTATAATCTAAGCAAAATCAAATGTTTTATCCCTTTTTGGTATACAATCACTAGCCATGGTGAACAGCTCGGGCGAATAATATTATGACCTAATAACATCATAATCTTCTATTTAATATTGTATTAATTCCTATTCTTTTGCCAAAGTCCGAGAAGTTTCTGTCTTTATCGATCTGATATTGTCAGGTACTACTATCTTTTATGTTTGAGAAACCCATATCTGACGATTTATCTGCAAATATGATTGATTCAACAATAAGTGTTGAATAAATTTAAACATTTTTTATGTTCGATTTCGCTTAATTGTCGATATGCATATTTAAAAAAACTGTTTACATTGCACTGACTTCTTGGGCAAATAGAACGACATTTTTTCAAGCTTATTATCTGTATGTATCATGTGTCCATTGCATAAGCCTAATAATGAAACCTCGTATTGGCTTAGAGTATAAACTTTGATTTTCATGATATTATCCTTAAATTCATTGTTACCAATAGGATCCATTTTCTTTTTTGTAATACTTCGTACAAATGGAATAAATTGATACTTTTTAATAGCTGGCACTCTATTGCTTATTTTAACCTAGCAATGTTTAATTTCTCTAGCACTAGGGTTTACATGTAGAAACCGACACTAGGGTTTACAAATAGGAAAAAAGAATGAGAGGTAAAGGGAGAAACCAATTACATTTAAAGGGAGACACTCGCTTTCGCTGTGCTTTTGACAAATGATTATAAATGAAAATGTAAAACACACAACAATTGAATTTCTTGATTCATCTTTTTTGTGTAAATAATGTCATGTATTGGGATGAAACCTGAGAGAATTGCAGATTTAGGAAGCGGGGATTTTACTGTTATATTGTTGCAAGGTATTATTCCGAAACAATCCGAAGCTATCCTCAATATGAACTGATAGCAAATGGCTCTGATGGAGAAAGGTTACGCATCAATAGAGTAACAAAAATAAACTCAATATGAACAATAATACAAAAAGCAATTAATATGACTACTGAATAAGAACTTGGTCCAACTGAATCGGTCAATCAAGTAATCGGAGTCCATCATAAAAACCAAGGATGCATTTTGTCTTTAGCCAACTGGGTCGTTAGCCCATGCGGTGGGCGGTGTAATGTAATGATCGATAGCGTTTCAAAATTATTTAAAAACTAACATTACAATTAAACATTTGTTCAATTACTCAGTACTATATATTTACTGTTTATTGATTAATTATTACAGTTTAAATCTATATATTCATTCTACATCAGATTTTTTTTAAGTTCGTTGTCGCAACTACCGGGGCATCGATCGTTTGCACGACTCCCTCCACGTCAGAATTAGACAGAGTTTTAGACAGAGGTAAGTAAAAGGAGTTAACAAATATAAATATCTAGATGCTAAAATCAACTCACAATGAGACCAAGATAACGAAATTAAAATAAGAATCGAAATAGTTAGGAAAGGATTAATAAAATATGGAACAATTATTACTAACAGGAACCGTAACATTTCAATTAGATTAAGATTCTACGTATTATGTTTATGTTGTACGAAGTGGTAGACTTGGACACTAAAAGCTCAGACAACAAAGAGAATTGAAGCAGTTGAAATGTGGCTCTACTGCCGAATGCTTAGCATGCCATGGAGAGCAAAATTACGAATAAGGAAGTATTAGGATGCATCCTTCACGGAACAAAACTCATGACCATAGTTAAAGTTCAAGAAATATCGTACATAAGGCACTTACTTTGAAATGAACAATACGCATTATTACCTATCATCATGCAAGAAAGAATCCACGGATATAAAGATTTGGAAGAAAGGAGAGGCCTTGATTGAGAAATATACAAGACTGGACCAACATGCATGTGGAACAACTAATCCAAATAGCAAAAGATAGAGAAATTTTTAAAAGGTGTAGTCGCCAACTTTCGTTAGAAGACGGCTTGTGAAGTAAAGAAGTAACATCGCTCTTTTAATTTATTTTACTTATTTTAAAATGTTATACTCAATATAGTTTTTGATCAAAAACGCAGCTAATACGAGTCTCCACCTTTTTACTCACAAACGTCAAAAATAATATATGTAATTGGTTTCTCCTTTTATTGTTCATTTCAGTTTTGCTAATATATACCCTAATCCCGGTACTATCAATGGAGATGCTTGTGGCATTACTTAGAACAATATGGTTCAAGATGTATTGAGTATTTGTCGCATTACTACATACATTTACCAATACCTTCTTTCCTAAAAACATTATTGACGCGACCATATGAAATAAATGCTTAGCACTCTAGGCCACAATCATATATTTGAATTTAGCTTAAAACTCATTGCAAAGTGCACAGCTTTTTAAAGCAGACATTAATGCATTTATGAATGGAGTATTCCGATTATTAGAGAGTAGTAAAGAGAGGATCAGATATCAGCTCATGAACTGATATTCTCACATATATTTTTGTACGTGACATTATAGCGGGGTGGCTTTTCACTTGATAAATAAAATTTATTTCTACTGATAAAGGCACCGGACTATATAAAAGAAATCGAAATAATACAAGTCAAAAATTTGTTTAAAAATTTTGCATTTCATTGGTTTATAAATTTAGTTTTGTTTAAATAAAATTAGTGACAAGTATGAATTTACAATTTAAAGTATTTGAGATTTTCAAAGAAGGCAATAAAATATAATACATTAATTTACATTTGAGCTGCAGTCATTTTGACAGTACAGTTAGGCTTACTATTATTATTATTTTAAATTTAACATCCAACTGAGCTCTGTAGTAAAAAACTGGGTTTACCCTAAATTCAGTTGAAAAAACCTGAATTAGGGAACTTCTCCTACTTTTCACAAGGCGTCTGAGACTAACTAACTGCTGCTCGGCACCTTCTACCGTTACTATCTCTATTTAATATTCCCATTTCTTCCTGCTCTGCCGTCTGCCATCAAAAAACACCTGATACATTGAGTCAGGAAGCACGGCTTCGACTTAACCTGCCTAGGGTCGGTTACCCCTTTTTATTTCATGACCCTTATCTACAAAGCGCATGTGTTCCACTAATTTACGATGACAATCAGTAATCGATATAAGAATATCCAATATTAAGCTAACTAACTAAAACAAAATTAATTGTTCCTCTTTGAAGGCGCTTAATTTACCCTTTGATGTTAAAACTAGGTTTATATGACATATATTAATTAGATAACATGATTTAAATTTATAGGTTCAACTAATTTGATTGTATAACAATTTTGCTAGAAAAACTAAACATTTCCTAGAATTTAGCTATCTTGACTTATGAGGATAGTGACAAACTCCCACCCACGACGCTGCTACCGAAGAGCTTAAGCGATGTGACAAATGGCGCAAGAAAATATCTTATTACTTCAGAATTTACTATCCCGGGGAGGGGGAAGGGAGGGGGAAGGGAGGGTCCGTTTAACAACAGACCGCACGTTGGAACTCTTCTTGTTATTCCACCGGTCGTCAGTGTCTTCCTGACGGGTATCTGCCAGTACGTGAGTAGCTATCAGTACGTGAGTAGCCTAGGCGTTCGTGATCTTGTGGACAGATCAAAGAAACTTACTGCTAATTAGTGAAACAGCATTTACTATTGTACAAAATACTTCTATTAGGCTTCAAAATACAAACAAAGAAAGAAATACAGTATTAAACGTCAGTTACTCAAATATCAAATCAAATAGTAGTGCATTTATGGCGACTACTGCATTGGTAGTGCATTTACGGCGGTTAGAAAATAATAAATCAAATAGAAATGAATACACAAAAACTATATACAAGAGGTGCAAATGTATTGTGATAGAATAAGAAAACAATAATTATGCGGGAAGCATATAAAATCGGGGTGTAATACAATGGCAAAGGAGCAGGGCTGAATTTTAGCACAATGATTAGGAAAAAAATGATGACAGAAGTATTAGGGAAACCACTATTGGTCACCCAACACCTAGTCTGACACCTAGTCTGACGCGGGTGTTAAGATAGCTGAGCGATTGTAACTAACCTGGGCTGAGACGGGTTAGAAATATACACTCTAATGGTATAGTAGGTGTAAAGGGAAACCACTATAGATCACTTAACACCTGTAGTTACATCTGTATTATGATCGCTGAGTAACTGTACCTAACCTGGCCTGACACGAGGCAGAAACATACACTCTAATTGTATAGGAAATAGTTAAGGTAGAAATAAGAATACTATTAAAACTACATGCAATAGAACTATTTACCGATATCAGCTTGGATGGTCGTCGACTGCCGCTTGCTGATGTTGCTCGAGTTCATAAAAATGAACTAAAATTTTTATGCAAACTTCGTTATTTGTGTACGTGAGTTGTCACAGAACTTTGGATCCGTTATACGAGTCAGTGTGTTGCCTACCACTTATTATTTACTACCTGATACAGTATTCACTCATTACAGTGCAGCAACAGTAGTTTACGCAGCAGCGACGACAAGTCAATACGTATATATCAATATATCCATCAATTTAATTTAAGCCTCTTCCTCTTATGTACTATCATAAAGCTATAAGCATAGCTACCGCAATCAACAACTAAACCGGTCTCCTTTACATTTCAGTTATATTTACGTGTTATTTCATGAACTACTTTTTCTCGGTGCCGCATTGCCACAATTTATTCATTGAATTTATATTATGTAACATGCTACGTCACAGTATTTAAACAACACAAAATATCTACAGTAGAACTAATAGGAATACAAAGTTTTAATTTTTACCCTGTTGCAATATTGGGTATAATATTTCACAATCAGGCTCTTGGACTTCAGTTCACTCTAATATTAAAAGGGAAACAGCGTAAGATAGACTCTAAGCGTTTCATTGCTAGTTCATGTAAGCAGTATGAATACACATAATTTTTATTATTTTAATGTTGTCGAACAGAAAGGACACAGAGAAGAGAATGAAGCACGACTTTCCGAGACAGTTACAGGCTGTACATTTCTAAATCAACATATTAATATTTCCATGTTTCTATTTTAATTAAATCTGTACAACTATTGTTGAGCTAATTATCTTCAATAGAGGACTTATAGAGTGACAGAGTCAAAACAGAATAGATAAACCTTTGTCTTACGTAGTATACTGTAAAAGTTTTGACCGGTATACATACCTGCCTGATTGAGTAACAAACCGGTTCACTTATTTTTACTAAACAAATAACTATGGATCACGTCATGCTCAAAATATCTAACTTGATCGAAATCGCGTCAAAAATCACAATTTCAAAGTGATATCTGTTGAAAGCAGTTTTAAATACTAAAAGCTTACACTCTGGTTCTGGCGTCAATTTTTGTTGATTGAACATTGCGTTGGCGGGCAGCGCTTCGTTTAACGTTCGCATCCATTAAATAATGTTACATCGCTGCGACATGCAAGTTTTTATTTCAAGTATTGATATTGATAGGCCTAGAGATATTGAATATATTAAAAAAATATATATAATAAAAAATATTAAAATGAATTTAAATGGATTCTGTCACCAGGAAATTTTTTAATTATATTATTGAAATATTTTTCATTTCAATTTTCAACGCAAGGTTAATAAAAATCATCGGCAAATAGTCGAGCCTTAAAAAAGGTCAAATTCTATTCAATAGGAAAAAATCAATTGCACGTTGCAAAAAGACCGGAAAAAATAATCAAGAGTTCGTTCCTCCGCGAAAGAACTGTTAGATAATAATTTGTCGACAAAAGAGGTTTTTGTATGTGACTGACTATCTACTCTTCTCTATATATATTTTTTTTTCCTTTCTTTTCCATTTCGTTCTAGCCAGTCAGTGGTAGCAGTCACTAGTCATTCATTTTGGAACACGAATGATTGCGAATTGTCCTCGCTGAGGACAAGATTCAATGCCAATAAAAATTCATTCGTTGTGAGCTACCGTTGCGAGAGTTCTATATTCCAATCTTCTTTTCATAAAAGGGCTATTTCCTCTTTTTTTTTTAATATAGCTGTCTATAACTGATCCATTGTACTTTCCATGTACTTTATGCATTTTATGCTACGTGCTCATTAGAAATGCAGTAATATATAAAAAATATATAAATGTAAAAAAAAGTATAAAAATTTATAAATGTCTAATCAACACTGACTCCGTAACTTTCTGTCATGGTCTTTTTCCGCCCTCTTATGATCGGCATAAATGTTATACACGCTGAATTATACTATGAGTTTAGTTTTTTAAAAAATTACAACTTTCGGCAATATTTCAGATAAACGTTTGACAATTGTTCGAAGCAAAGGCATTAACAATTGTTTATGCAATGTCTTCCAAGACACAGTTGATAATATCTCTCAAATGGTGGTTTAAAAAAATTATGTTTTTATTTAAAACATTTTTTTTTGTGTTAAATGAAATAGTGAAAATGCTTTGCTAACGTGACATGTGTGAGTACTAAAGTTTCTACCTCCAAACGATTTTAACTTCATTAAATGTACATCAAAATAAATAGTTACCTCTATACTTGTTTATGCATTTTGAAGATCATTTTATAAATATTTTATTATTTATTATAACTTGTTACAGCATTTGTTCTTATCATAGCAGGATCGTAAATTTTTTTGACTACTATATTGCTTTTTATTTCATTCTGTGTGTAACATAAAAATACTGATGGCAGGATATCTCAGGATTTGTATAAGAAATTCGCTGATCTTAGATATTATAATAAAGTACTCAAATTCATATATAAAGAAACACCCAAATAGATACACCCAATAATGAGGTGATTAAATTAGTTTTATTGTTCTTAGTATTTATAGCTTCATATGTATGACTAGATTCGCGATTTTAACATACTGAAAATGTACAGCCTATATTTATAATACAATATTAGTTAAGATGATTCCATTATCATCTTCCATTATTAGAATACTAAGTAAAAATTAGCGAAACGAAAGATAATTTGATGAATGGTATTATTTTGTCCTTCTGATTGGATTTTGTTTTCTCTTCTGCTTCTTCAGGATGTCAGTAGAACAAGCTGGTTGAACGATGAATGGTTAGCGAATACGTAATTCATGGTGTGATAAATTGTTGATGATGTGATGAAATTTTCGCGGAAAATAGAATGGAGGCGTATGAAGGTTTTACTCGTTGTCGCCGAAGTAGTAGTGGAACAATCATCGCAGCTGATCTTCACGAGTTTCTAGAGTTACATTTCTGCCATACTTCTTGTTTCGGTAGGCGGTTGGCTTCCCTTTTCCTCTGACGTTGGTCTTCTCGCATTTGCATTAACGAAGTAGTTTGTCAAGGAACACTTATGAAATATTGAGATTAGTGAATGAGAAAAACGATGAATAAGACTGTTTGTATAGAAATTTATAAAATTTTACTATTGACAGAGTTGAATTAAATTTAAATAACATGACTTGTTTGTTGCTGGCGCTTGCTTACTTTGATACAAATTAGTTTGAGGACTCCAATTTTGCTCGCTTTCAATGATTTGAAAATACTACTTTGATAGTTGTTTTTCGATTTCCTTGTTTGAATCTGGTCATATGGAATGTGGCCAAAGGTGGAAAACACATCCAATGTCAGCACGTGGTCTAAGTTACTGTCTATTGTATTTGACTATCATTCGCAACATTCCTTGCCAACCTTTAAGAATATTGATAAAGCCTAAGTCCAAATCGGTCTCTAATAGTCCCTAAATAAATCTATCAGCAAAACATTTCCTAGAATTTAACCATCGTGACTTATGTAGATAAAATATCTACAGCAGAACTAATAGAAATGGATACTTTTAATTTACGCGTTACAATTTTATTGAGTTTTTCTAGAAAGTAAACAAAATTACTTAGAAATTGCTGTTGAAAAAAGTATTAATTTTAATTCGGAAACTTTGGAAACTTTGGAAAATTGGTATAAGCTGTTACATGTTTTTAACCACAGATTTTCTGGACCAATTAAAATAAAGAAACAAATTTTCGCAATTAGATCTTTGTAGAGGTAGAGCTACTTCCAATGAAAAAGCATTTTCATGCTTTAAAAATCTTAAGGAACAATATTGTATTACCTACTCGTCGAAATTCTATAAGAGCAACAGCTGCTCTCCAATCAGAGTATAGCCAAATGAAGAATTATAAAGAGTTACCCTGTCAATTATAAAAACAACCAATAGGAAAAATACCTTGTATAGGTGGAAGCAAAGTTTACGATTTCTTAAGGAAATAATAATAATAATAACTGCATTTCTGTGCAAAATCAGCCATTTTTGTACTTACGCGATAATACTTCTTTATGTATCTCCATGTGTAAGCTCGCTTCTTCATACTCTCTATCTGTATGAATTTAACAAAATAATTCTTTTTCGTATGAATGTATATAAGCGTATCTTCTTTCGTGAATATTTTTTGCTGGCCCTCCCTGCCAGCGCACGAGATTGCGAAATTTGGCACGCATAATCTATTTCGCATCTTGTATGAATGCTTTCATGACGTTTGGATTTAACATATAAAATTCTTTCTCGTTATTATATTATATATTATTTTAATTAAATTTAATTATCAATTTATATTTTGCTAGAGGATTATTTAGTATGTTAATAAATTATTTGAATTAAATTACATAGAATATGTTAATCCGATAGCAAACTAGACTTAATTTAATTTTGTTTAATTATTACAAATATACGTAGCAGTGAAAATTTTCAAAACCAGTTGAGCTTGTTTACCTGTCAGCTATCGATCATTAAGTGCTCTCACGCTCGTAATTACAGCGATCTCAGCCCAGAACACAAAGTCAGCATCAGCTCGAGAGCAAAGTAATTCCGGACAAGCAAATACGCTCAAGCACACACTCAAACACAAACTCACAATAAGAGTTTGTCAAGTAGCGCTTCCAATGTTGTATCCAGTATTCAGTAAACTTCTTTGGTAATTTTTGATATTTTTTAGACCTATAAGTTTATTGTCGAGAGTATAAAATGTATAGATTATTAAAACTAAACAAAATGCACTCTTTTTTTAACAACTTTATTGTTTATATATGTTTCGGTATATAGTACCATCTTCGGAAGGAGCGAATTATAAAGTAAATAAAAAAATTAGAAATTAAAGAGGTATGTGTTTTTGTGTACAATTGGAGAGGGTGTTCAATTTTGATATATTATATTTGCAAATTTAGGTGGTAATAAACTCCTTGTGTATAATATGTGGTGGTAGTGGCTCTACGTGGACAAAAGCTCGGGAAGCATCGAATCGAAACCGCATTCTGCAAAAATTCTCAAAAAATGTAAAAGCAATAACCAATAAGAGAAGTCTATTTTACAGTTGAAATAATACAGTCGAAAATCGTAACGGTACTAAAAACCGGTTAAATCATACTTTTTTTTGTTGCAACTCTTGATTAAAACGTATTTCTACAAAATCAAAAAATGATAAAGTCTCTGCAAAACTACACACACTTAACTAAACTGACAATTCTGTCGAAGAACGTACGGTATTGAAATTAGTGGCATTTTTTCTGTATGTATATATACATATGTATATATATATATATATATATATATATATATATATATATATATATATACATATAA
>WYDF02007825.1:0-13803 GCA_009867245.2 Adranes taylori
TTTCATGGAGTTTGACACATGATGTAGCGTTCTCGTAGACACTTTTGATCGTTCGTGTGTACCTCGAATCAACTCTACATTCATCCAAAAATCCAAGATTGACCATGTCTCCACTGAATCGAATGCTTTTTCATAGTCTACGAAGGCCAACGCAGTTTCAAGTCTGAATACTTGGCTCAACATTATACCTGTCTTTAAGAAGGTGCAGTTTGGAGCATTCAGCTCTTAATTCATCCGTTAAACGAGGCAATTTCACTCTTGTTTGAGTCAGTAGTAAACCTAAATGTTTCCGGAAAGGACTATTCGTAAGCCGATAGAAATAGTCTGAAAAAGCAAGAAAATGCCTCCGCCTTACCGATTCTGTTCTCCTCAATAAACGACCAGTCAATACTTTGGATTACATTATATATTTGATACGATCCGTATTTGGTGATAAGCCTGCACCGATGGACCTGTTTGTTTATGGGCGGAGGATTGTCCACGGTAAAAGTACATACTGTTGCCTTATGATCCGTAAGGTGACAGTCTGAAATATAACAGATAACAGTAGTGTTTTTTGAAAAAGTTGTTTAAAATTATGTTGTCTAAGCAGTTATCCCATCCCGTCTTAGCTATAATTTTGGGTGTGAAGCTGAAAGAATTACAAAGATCAGCGAGCAATAGAAAATTTGTATCAGTAGACCAGAACTTTACATCTCATGCAAAGGAGATGCAACTTATGTAAACATAACTTCGAAATCAATTTTAATTTTTTTGACGGGGTCAAATAGCTAAAAGAGGACATTACGGACGTTGGTCAGAAAGAGATTGGCTATTGGCTGTTGCAGCTTATAGGAATGCCGATTCTGGTTTGAATGAGTGTAGCCGTATTTACGAAGTACCGAAGACAACAATTAAAAGACACGCTGATAGAGAAAACTGTATTAGAAATGAAGTGAAGGCATTGGGTAAACAATCCATCTTTTCTGTACACATGGCGAAAATTATTTCCGAACATATTTTTCAACTTGAGGAATGCTTTTTTGGTTTGGCCATCCGAGAAATACGAAAACTAGCTTTTGATGTTGCTGAAAAATCTTCTTTGCCACATTCGTTTAGTGAAGCTAGAATAGCAAGTAAATAGTGGATTTGCGAGTTTATGCGTCGAACATTTGCACAAGATAATGGAATAATATTCTTGCAGGTGAGTGGGCATACTACCCATAGTTTGCAACCCCTATAAAAAAATTAAATATTTTATTCAAGCACAAAAAAACATTTCTACGTCAATATAAAGGTGATAAAATATATGAAACTCAAATTTATAAATTACTAAATGAAGCATATGGCAAAACAACAACTGTGGCAACAGCTGAGAGTCCGCTGGTATTTATCCACTTAACAGAAATAGTTTTCAAGATCACCAGTTTGTAGCATTAAATATTCTAATTCATGAAAATTGTAATAACGCTACTCAAATTGGAATTGCTGAGAATTCAGCAAATACCTCAGCACCCACTTGATTCAGTGACATTGAATGCCGATTAATAGCAGTAGTTTAGCAGTAGTTTTCAAGAGAAAAAATGTATATAATTTGCAAAAATTCTTCATGAATGATCACCTTCAGCAACACTAAATCCACAGCTAGGTTCATAATCTTCTCAATCAGGAATAATTGTGCAGAAAGCAGTTGTAATAACAGGTAACGATAATTTTATGGAATTACAACGTGGCAAAGAGAAAAAGCTTAATAAGACAAAACCACCAGAGATTGGGCAAAAACCGCAAAGTATGCAAAATAAAACAATACAAAATCACTAAAAATAAAATCGTCATATATCTGATGAAACAAAAGAAGAAGAAAGGTCTTACAAATTTGATACAATGCATCTTATGGTCCAAATTTGAGAAATGTCACACCTGAATCTATACAAAATATGCTGGAGTCCAACGATTAAGAAATGCTTTTGTTTCAATTATGCTTTATGATACATTCCGAGAAATTGGTCCTATTTGGTAAACTAGGTTCTTTGATTGGACCGATTAATTAATTTTTATAAACTAATTTTTCATTGTAATAATTTATATTTTGTTAAAAATAAATCACATTATTTTGAGGATTAAATTTATCCCACACAATCGTTTTTGAAAAAAATAGCTTTATATTTTAAAAAATGTTGAGGTAAACCAAATTAGGCAACTTTCCCGTAATACCAATTATACTTTGTATTAGGTACATATTAATATTTATCAGTTGTTAAGCAATTATCGTGAAAGCAGATTTACTCTTCATCTAACTGGTATGCAGCGCACCTGCATGAACTAGAGAAGATAGGGGTTAAAGGGTTCCAGTGAGGGTTAAAGGGTTCCAGTGATTCTACGGTTTTTTTTTCATTGCACTTTAATATCTATAAAGATGATTCAATGTTGCCTTATTTCACCTACTTCTCATTTATAGTGTCGTAATATAAAAACTAATTAAAAACATCAACTACCAATTTCATCTTATACTAATGTAATGCTGATGCATTCAGAAACTAATAATTTATATGACGAATTTCCATTTCTAGCAACACCCGGATAGTGGCTTAGTGAGTTTGAAGTCTTTCAGTGAATGAGTTTGAAGTTTGAAGTCGAAGTCTTTCAAATGTTTCGATCGTGATGGTCCTAATAACGAAGATGCTGATGATCCCTGATAATAATGGGTAAAATGGCGCTATATATCTTGAACTAGCCACTTTTTTAAAACATTTGTTATAACTATAATTGGTATTACGTACCTATTAAAATTTGTTATTATTAAATGAAGGTTTTCAGCTCAATCGACCCCCAATTGAACACTGAAAGATTTGTTAAAAATCACATCTAAATTTGGATAAACGAAATATTTAACTATATAAATCTTGTCTAAAAATAAGCTCAGAAGAGGCAATAAGACATTAAATACAAAAGCATGCAAAGCATTTGTTAAACTTCTTATTGTACTTTCTTTGAATCTCTAGTTCAAGAATTTTAATAATGTAGATATCTTTTGTGTAACATAAAGTTTTCTTTTTAACGATTGCTATTGCGAAGTTTAAGAAGTAAATGGTACAAATTTTTAATATACTTATAACAAAGTTCTTATGATAAGAACTTTGAACTTTGTATAATTAAATTAATGATTAACGCATGTTATATTTATATATTTTTTTTCTTCCACATTGAAAATTTTAGCATAAAAATTTACAATATTACATAACTATGTTAATAAGAGATATTTATTTTAATATATGTTTTAAAATTTATATTATTAAATATATAATCCAATCATAACTACAATAGTTCTATAATTAAGTCGTAACTAAATTTTATTTAAACATAGAATATTGAATAATCCATGTTGTAGATGTTTTCTCAGCAGTACTTTTGCTATTCTTTCCGAATAGTTGTAGTAAGCCAGCATGCAAGAATGATACCAAGAATCTGAAATTTTTTAAAAATTTATAAGATCAAAAAAAATTATATTATATTTAAGATTTAGAGAGAGCATTGTAACAGACTTTGTCACAGACAATGGCGTCCCTAGTTGGGCCGTCAAAATATTCGACGTACTATGCTATTCTGGTATACAAACTCCTATACGCGACACTGCTACTGGGGAGCCTAACGACTATCACAAAAATGGCTCAAACAAATATTTTACAGAATAACTACGGCCTTCGGGTATCTATCTCGGGCGCCAGGTCAGTTTAACGTGAGACCGCACGCGGGAACTGATGTTGGTGTTCCTCCGGTCCTCATTCACTTACTGAGGGCTTAGGTAGCGACGAGTCTTATGAGTTTCCCAGGTGTTTGAGATCTTTCGGGCAGCTGAAAAGTGAACTTAATGTTAATAAGTGAAACAGCATTAAAGATTCAACAAACCCGTCTATTGTTCCTTTCAGACAAAACAGAGAAATAAAATATTAATTCAACAGAAAAATGTCAATAATTAACAAATGAATAAATGTCACTGCTGATGACGGTCGTACCGTAGATGTATTTTTGTCTGGTTTGTTGTTGACGTGAATTATTTGTTGGTTATTTTCACGGTATGGATGTTAAACAAGTTTCCAAGTGCTAGAAATGTTTTCATTGTCGTTTCGTTTATTCATCGTATTGAGTCGTTTTTCGATTGAATACGATGAATAGCAAAAGAATACCCACTAGCACTGAAACCCACTATAACAAAAGAATTCCTATAGAAGCCATAAAAATCGAAAAACGACTGAATACGATTAATAAACGAAATTACACAATTAGGTTTCTGACTTTTTCTAAGCCTCTACAATGCTAGATGTGACTTTGGCGAAACGTTGGCGTACTGAAATGCATACCACGCGATATATAACCCTGAAGACAAACAACTACTGAGATATATATATATATATATGGATTAGTAAAACCTTAAACAAACCTGGACAAGCGCAATTCCAATACCAACACCGATTAAAATTTTCGCATTCGCACGAGCTTTCTGCTCCAAACGATTGAAACAGCCAATTGGATATAAATATTCATCGCCTAGAATAGCGCTCGTACATTGATAAGCGTCAGGTGGCTCAGCGAATAATCTTATAGGATGACAACAGCTTGCCGGTCGTTGTTGGCGAGGCCAATCGAGTGGGCCATCTATACCGCAACATTCCAACTAAAATTACAAAATATTCCAACTAAAAGTATTTATACATAAATATATTAAAAATTATTTTCATTCAAAACTAATATATTAAAGTATATATAGTACATGAACAAAATTGGCCTACATACTGCTGAAGTAGAGTGTAGGCTGTGTCTGAAGGAAAGCTTTGGTATCCAGATGAAGAGATTTATTTGGAGCAACGAAAGTTGAACCTGAATTGCTACAAAAATGTTCTCACCTGGAAACTGTTAGAACACACAGATATATTGAAATGATGTTACTTGACGATCAGGGAAAGTACAATAAACTATTTGGCTGCAATGCTATGGGACGCTATTTCGCAGACAGCCCTTGGCGATAATGATAATAATAATAATAATAATATGTAATACATCTGTTTTTGCATTAGGAAATTAAAATTTCAAACAACTACATTTGTAAGTTAATTATAATTATCGGAAACTAAAATTTTATAGAACAAATAAAAAGTTTACTGTTTCTATGTGCATGACATTCATACTCTTATATAAAATATTTAGCTAATTTTGTTCTTTTATATAGGTTATTATTATCGTTCTATCAGCATAATGGGTAGGAATGATATAACAAACTTTATGATAGAGATAATGTTGCCAATTTGTGTGATGGAATAGCTTAATAATTACTTAATAACACATAATAAACAACTTGGCATTCGAAGTGCCAAATTCCTAAAATGTTCTTGAGCTCAAAAATTCTTATCTGCCCTAAATTGTTACATCTAATCTTGTGTCTTAATGGAAAGCGGAGAATTATTATATATCTATTTTTTTTATTTTTCGAGGGAGATGGAGAATCATCAAATGCCTTTTCCCATTACTTGTCAGATCAAAACAAAATTGGCCCGACAAGCGGTGAGGACGTGAACGGAATCCCCACTTATTAAACCCTTGAGGCGATTAGGCATCCATTTCACTGATCCGCTTGACAGTACCGGTTTCTTCGGACCTAGCTGATGTAGCAGTTACTTCAAAGAAGCCAGAGACATATTGTAACTAATTTTTGTGTATTGTAAAATTTCCGCGCTGTGTAGTACTTATCCCTAATCAACTTGGAGGGTGCCTACTATTTATTTTCGTCATTCTCAGTAGCTATTGTACTTGCCATGACTTCGTTCATCTTTTTCTTTTGACTTCATAACTTTAGAAATAAAAAGACTAGCAGCCTTCCACATTATTTCATTGTGCTGTATCTTAACAATTAACTGCTCACAGCTTGTGAGGGATCCAATGTTATGTATAAGCATTGCGCGATTTATTTCTCGGCCTGGGAAATAAAGCGCGTAGAACTGTGTGTTCTGCGTCGTCGTTCTCTACGCCACAATATTCGCAATTCGGTTGGTTTACGTTTTTAATTCTGTATAAGTATGAAGCAGTACTCCATGGCCTGAAAGAATTTGTCATATAATAGTGCAACTCACCATGTGTCCTCGTCATCCACTTTATTACATTTGGTATTAGCCTATGAGTCCTGTGGCATGTGGTCTTTTCCAATCTCTTATTGTTCATTTTCGAACTTTTCTTTTTTGGCTCTATTATCACCGTCTCCTCTCTGTTCATACAGTGTTTCTTGTTCTTTTACAAGCAAGTCTATTGAAATCTCGCCTGATATAACCTGTAATACTGAATTGGATATTGTGCGATATGCAGACGTCACCGCGTTTTCCGCTACTTGCACCAAGCTCGTTCGCCTTCCTACTTGTGTCGCCTAGATTGAAGCTGCATAGATCATGGTGGAGGTGATGATACTGTTGAGCAGCCTCCTCATCAATGTGCTAGGACCTTATATACGGGGCATCATCCTTGCTACATCTTGGATACTAAACTCGCTTGCTCAGCTTTTTTCCTAATATGAACTGCAAAGGTCAGACTCATATCAATCGTAACGCCTAAGTAGTTAAATTCCTTCGCCCGCTCCATCCGGTGTTAGTCAATATTAACTTCTACTCTGCCTACTTTACAGCGGTTCGTAAGCAATATTGCACTAGATTCTGCTCAGCAACCGCAGTCCACATTCTTTTATTTTCTGTGTCACCTGCGTAAGCACTTTCGACAATCTCGGTTCTAGTTTGTTTTCATTTTATTGGTACTCCGATTAGTGCAATATCATCTGCAAAGTCTATAATATCTACTCCATCTGGTATTTTATGAGTATGAAACTTCTACCCATTAAACTTTTTTATATGAGAATCAGAGGGGGCAAAAATTTGTATGCAATCTTTATTTGGCTTGCTAGGTATGTAGCACCTAAAGCTGTACTTTCTTCTAAATGCTTCAATTTTTCATCTATTGTATTACATGCGCGGAATGAGAATAACATTTTTTTTGTTGCAGTTTAATTTTTTGAACAATACTTTTATCGGAGCCAATTTATCCACTTGAAATCTCTCGTGTCTTGTATGTATATCATCAAATCAAACATATCTCATTAGGAATTGGAATCTTGTTCTGTTCATTCCAAATCGATAGGCCTCAACACCACTTCTATCCGTTCTCCAAAAGTCCCTTAAGTTCATATGATTAGCTTTCCTTACTCCAGCAAGATATTGAAGACCAATCAGCGCCTTTATTTCAATAAGATTAGTAAGTCTAGCATCTCTTTCTCTCCTCAAATTCTGAGAAATGCTATTTATTTTTATATTAGTACAATCAACAATGATATGTAGCATTTCCTCTTCAAACAACCAAATATCGAAAGGAGGCTTTTCGGTTTGTCCATAAGGTTTCACTCCTGGTAATTGTAGAACAATTTTTGTACAAGTTGTTCTTACATTTTTGGGTGGACAATGCTTATTCCATTTTGTTATCTTGTCTTTACCTAGACTTTACCTGATTGCAGCGACAGGTACACAATCCTCCCGATCGTCGATCTCTTGTTGGGTATCACTGCTTTCTGATCTTTCTTCTATATTATCAATGTGTATATTATCGCCTTGTTAGTCATCATCATCACTCTCATCATTTTCCTCAACTTTTACTTCCTCGAACAATCTCAACAATCTAGACTGCTCCTTTTCGCACTCCATATCTGCAACACAAATAAATTTTCCCTTAGAAATTACAACGCAGGAAACACAAACACTAACACTAACATGCAATTGTTGCAGATTTTTATTTAAAATAATGTTTGTTGTCAAAAAAATAAATAAAATGGGTTAAAAAAGATAAAAGGCTTACCGGTTTAATTCGTATTTTGTCAAAAGTAATCAAAATCTGTCACGTAAATGCTCGCACCCGGTCTGCTACACCAGGATAGCACTTGCACATTGATAACACTTGCACCAGGATAACACTTGCGGTCTGCAAACACTTTCAATCAACTAACCGTTGACTGAGATAGTAGCGAGCAACATACTCGAAAGGTATATGGTGGGGAGAAGCTGTATAGCCTGCTCTCCATAGCTGTACTGTATTGAAGTTTGGACCGGTCTCAGACACCATGTGCGAGTAATGAAAGATTAATATACTGTAACTTGTAATTCTTCAAGATTTACAGTTTCGTAATAAAAATTATTGTTTTTCCTTTTTTCTGGCTTTTTTATCATTTCCTCAGTAATCCGAAAGTTTTGGTAATCCGAACACCACAAACAAACAAATATTCGGATTAGCGAGGTTGTCCTGTACAGATAGATAGATTCTCAACATTTATAAATCCAAAATTAATAGTACCTTGGTTTGTAAGGAATCCCAGGCCATTTTATCCGAATTGTTGTCATCATATTTCTGCATTGAATTTCTCAGCGAATCTTTTAAAACTAATTGAAAATCATTCTTGAATATTGCAGCTGCTATTCCAACAGCCAACTCGGCAATGCATATTATTAGCATTAGAACTGCAAACTAGATATAAAAACAAGAAGTGGATTTATTATTCATTTAAAAAAATACATACCCTATAATAGGATGCCATATATCATTAACGAATGAAGTATATCAAATAATATTGACCGACTTACTGCTTTAAGCATTGTTGCATTTTCACTTATCGCACCGTAACATCCTAAAAATGCTACAACGAAAACTATACAGCCAATAACAATGAGTACGATTGGAGGCGCTATTATACGTTCTTCCATGAAATAATTGAACTGGTTGATGTCGGCCAAGACTATGGAGCCTATTGCAATTAGACATATTCCTGAAATCTTATAAAAAATTACAATTACAATACAATATTTATTTCAATATATTTGAAACGAAATAAACTTTCTCAACCTACTCTCCAATTTGTTTTTTTTTTTGACATGAAGACTACGCCTTGCGAAAGTTCGCTTTCTAAATGTAAGCACACCACAACTTGTGCTCAATAAGATATGATATCAAATGAAAATCATCGGTAGTTGGACATCAGGTTTTATTGAAAAACAAATCAACAAACGTTTCGAGCCTTCAAGTAGCTCATCATCAGTGGTTTAGATGCTTTGGTAGGACGTTGTTTCTTCTGCAGGTAGTCAAAAATAAAAGATGGTTCCTAAGTGTAGATAGCTTTCTTTGAAGATTATACCATTTGTTCAAGCAGTTGACACTGTTTTGGCCGAAGATGTTTCTTGTGTCTTCAAAGAAGCCCATGTTTCACCGTATTCTAAGTATAAATAAATAAAATGTTCTTGACCAGTTGTATACAATATCAAATGAAAATCATCGGTTGATAAATCATTTGATATTGATCAATTTAATTCTACCGACACTCTGGAGAAGTCGACGATAAAGCGAAAGATCCAATCAAAAGATAAATTATTGACATAAAAGTAGATTAACTTTAATTCACTATTTTGCTAATGGAAAATGGTATGGAACAACCTAACAATTTTTGCAGTGTAATTGGCTTCAAAATATAGTGTCAGTAAATTAAAATCGCGAGTAGAAACATATATTTGACGTTATAAATATTAGAGAAAAATAAACCTAATTATTTTAAATATGTTATTGCGTAGATCTTTAGAGTGTTTAAGTACTTTATAATAATAACTAAGAACAACGAATTCTAACCCAACCCTGTATAATCTCATGCAAGAGTATATTTTAAGTTACAAAAAAAAAACAGAATAAAATATAAAAAGCAGTATAGTAGTTAAAAGTAAAAATTACCATCCTTTTTTGATTAGAACAATTCTGTAACAGTGTGTTTAGCTTCTAAAAAATTCAAATTATGTAGATCCAAAGGCTAAGGTCGTGATTTGAATTTTTAAGTTATAAGCAAAAAATACAACAATGTGGGCACCCCGGTACCCGGTTGTGTACATAAGGGTTAAATATAAGGTTTTGAATCTCACAATGCTCACATTTATCATGGATAGTTTAACAACGTACATTAGAGAAGGAATCCTTTTTCGTAGTTTCCTCATTACAACAAATTTTGCAGACCGCCGCTGATTAGTATTTTTTACATGCACACTTCTTGAAACTTCGATTTTTCAAACATTTCGAATTTCAATACCATCATAAAGAAAACCGCATATTGTATATTTCAGAAAATAAAAAACGAAAAAGAGAAGAAATATGTTTGGAAAAGTTTTATAGTTTCCACTAAAATTTTGAACCTGTTGAATATTGATAAGTTCCTCTTTCACGTTTAGATGCTTGTGGAAGTCTAGCTATCTACACTTGGTTGCCGAACACGAAAAGCAAAAGCTTTTTGAGGTAGTTGAATAAAATATGAACGTTATTAACTGAGTAATGCTGGAATTTTCATGGAGGATGAAATATCTACTTTCTAACAGGGTGTACTTAGATAGATAACTGTAACTTTCATAAAAAATAAATCCTATAAGTTTAAATAAAAATTTATTTCATTCTCATATTAAAATTTCATGCAATATTTATTAAGTTCCCCAATATTATATTAATCGATAGTGATACATAATCAGCGGATTAATTATATTGCCCGTAACATATACAAGTGTTTATCAACCTCTTTTCCGTTACGACACACTTAAAATATCCGAAAATTTTCGCGACACACCAAAATATTTTTAATTTATTTTATTTAAAAGATTCCATTTTGTATAAATTACTTCAGTGTGACCTATTTAAGGAAACATCATATTCCATCGGGGCAAGTTGACAAGCAAACCCGCAATTCATCATCTCGCTTCTTGGACTTGATTATAGTTAATGCTGAAAAGCCAAATTCGCAGAATTAAAAAGATGAAAATGGCAACAGAGTTTAAAGTGCTTTCAAACTGATTAAAAGATAAACTTTCATAATGGCAAGCCAGAATTTTTTTAAAGTCATGTTCGTGAACGTTGTTTGATAGAATTTGTCATTTCGTAATTCAATCAGTTGATCGACAAATTGACTTCTTCACTGCTCGCAAACGGATTGTTCACCCAAGCAAATGCGTCGATCTTAAATCATGGGAAGTAATGTTGAAGACACGATTAAAGTTTACTGGGAGTTCAAAATTTCATTGCTGATTTTATTCTCATGTTGAGATTCGCTAACAGTTGGAAAGCAATCAAATATTCCTTTCGATATTTTGCTGTTCTACCAGGAAAGTTTCTAATTAAATGACTTTAACTTCGAAGAAAATGTGATGATGATCTCGGATGGTCCTTGAAGACTCAAGTTCAGTGAATTCAGTTTATTTGAACCTTCAAACACCAGCTTTCGTCATCAGTGTCAAGGAAAAAAATTACTTTTACTTCTGCCTTCGAAAGCCAACGAACACCCATATGATAAAGTAAGCACATGTAATTGGAGTCCATTGCTCCATAAAGCTGTGCAAAAAATCCTGACTGGAGAGTGGAGTAGTGCAACTTGAGTCATGATAGAATTCAAAACTTTCGGCAACGATTTGGATGCAAGACTTTCTTTATAAATCATGCAGTAAACGTAAAAGATATTGGGATTTTTTTAACGTGTAAACGTTACAAAACTTTAGTTTTTTCCTTGCATTGAAGGATCGGTATAAATGCGAACGTAGTTTTCCCAACTAAAGGTGAAAAGCAAAACCACCTTGTAAATGTCATCGCCTTTTGTAGTGCCAGTCAAATTTCTGGAGAATAAGTTTTCCGCCTTTGATGAATAGAATGAATGCAAGAAGCTCAGCTTTTCAATTAAAGTCCATGGATTCATCAATTTGAAGTGCCCGAAGATTTTCCTCAGATGCCTTGAAGTGGTCGCAAATTTTATTTTATAAGTCTGATGATTCTTCTCGAAATTGTATCAGTTGAAAAAAGCACGTTCTTTTCTTTTGTGACATTGTTTCAATAATAATAACTAGCGCTGGTGCGATTATTAATTTAGTTCTGGTGTGATGTTTTTGACGCTTTACGAATAACTGAGCAATATAAGTAACAAGATTTTCCGATTTTTATTTTCTCTTGTAACAAAGCGACTGTGGCTTTATAATAATTAAATCAATGAAATTACGCGATACGTATCGGTAAGGGTTTGTACAAAATTTGAATGCATTGTATGTCGCTACTATGTGTGTCGACGTGAAAGCGCTTAGCTGATTCGCATTGTTTGCCGCATGAATATAGGAATAGAGAGTGTTGTTTATGTTGTTTAATATGTAAATATACTAGCAGCGTCCGATATAATGATTGATATCGCTTCTCGCTATTCGCTGTATGGCTAGCTGCTCACACGAAAATATGTGAAAACTGCACAGGAACAGAATAATGTCTTATGGCTACCGTACTCCATCACACAGAGTAGAATTTTGGTCGCCGGAGTATAATTTAGTTCCTAATTTGCAAACTCGAAGACAGTTAGCCAGCAGCAGCAGCAACTAGTAACAGCTAGCAGCCAAGCCAAGGCAACAACCAGCACAATAAACAGTAGAGTTCACCTTACCGGACAGTGTTGAATCTCGCCACTAACCTGTTTCCTATACAAATGGACTGTATTAGTCTAGCCTACGTTAGCTGGGGTTAGCCTCAGTCACTCGACAATAGTAACGCTGACGATCAACGAGCCGTTATGCGTCATAGAGTGTTTACTTTTCATACTATTCACTAAAGTGTATAATTCTAACCTACGTTAGCCGGGGTTAGTTTTAGTCACTCAGCGAGCATAGCGCCTATGTTAGCCGGAGTGTTAGTGACTTATAGTGGTTCCTAGTACTCCTCCATTTCTATCGTCTGTATTACTTTATTAAGCTAACCCTCACTTTCCAGTTGCATTACAAATCGTATGTACATTCTTTCCGTAATACTAATTTTGTTATAGTTATCACCGCAATATATGCACCGCTTATTTTTAGTCGTTTGTACTCATTTGTATTGAATGATTTATTATTGCTATTGTTTATTTGCCAACCGTAAAATGTGAATGCTGTTTCATTTAATTTGCATTTAGAGACATTTTCAACTGCCCACAAGAACGCGAACGTCTGGACAACTTACGCAATTAGCTGCACGGTTGGGAGTGTGGAATGAAGTGCAGTTCCTACGTGCGGTCTCACGTTAAATTGACCTGGCGCCCAAGATTTATATTTCCAGAGATTTATTTCTATTCTAGAGTTATCTAGTATACGCGCCGTTTGTGAGATCGCTAGACTTCGATACGCCGCACGCGAGAGTTGTGTCACTCTCAATTGCAGGCTTGTCAAAGCATCCGGATGGTTCGTACTTCTGAGCTGGACGATTATTCGTCTTTCTGCGTTAGACCATGACGCGCTATTCTTTGCTGGTTGATTATGTGCTGGTAGCAATCGCTCACTGCTAAGAGTGGGGAATCCTGTCCCACTCTTTATTATTAAACTATTATTGAACCACATCGTAGCACTGACTACGATGAG
The DNA here is from genome assembly GCA_009867245.2 of Adranes taylori. Taxonomy (NCBI): domain Eukaryota; kingdom Metazoa; phylum Arthropoda; class Insecta; order Coleoptera; family Staphylinidae; genus Adranes; species Adranes taylori. The sequence continues at coordinate 13,431 of WYDF02007825.1, forward strand.
AATAAGATCTTTCTTGCCCATTTCCGCGGTCCTCCAATACTTCAGATCGATCAATGTGTATCAATAGCAGGGACACCCGGAATACAATACGTATCTATTCGTTCGTCCGCCAGCATGGAAACGAACGCACGACAGCACACCATATAAATAGCAGCGATTGTGCTGATACCTTCTTGTTCATTTTAGTAATTAACCACTTAGCGTAGGAACATGTAGCTTAGAGTTACGTATTAATATAGAACGCGGCAGCCATCTTAATCTTGGATGATCTTACAATATAAGGTAATTTAAAGGTTATAAATATTAATTAAAGTATGAACCATTATTGTTAATCTTCTATGATGAGTTTAATAAGTATTGTGTAATAAATAAG
>WYDF02007836.1:0-13803 GCA_009867245.2 Adranes taylori
GTTACTGCAAATTTTCAAAATTATTTAGAATTCAATAAAAATGGATTTAAATAGAGAACATTTTCGAGCAATGATTTCATTTTATTTTCGTTTAAAAAAAGTGAAAAGGAGTGCATCGAAGATTTGAAAATTGCATTTGGTGAAGAGGCACCTTCAAGGTCTTTCGATGGTACCAAGAGTTTAAATTTGACCGCAGTTATATTAATGATGAATTTCGTGAAGGTCGACCAATTACATTGAAAACTGCTAAAAACATTGATGCTGTACGAAATATGATAATTGCAGATCGTCAGGTTATGTATAGAGAAATTGAGTCACACTTAGGCTTGGGTATAAAACAAATTAATGAAATGTTACATCATCACTTAGGTGTTAAAAAATATGTTCCCGTTGGATCCTCCATAATTTAACTGAAGCTCAGAAAGAAGCTCGTGTGAACTGGTGTAAAGAAATGCTTAAATGAAATCAAACCCACAAAAGTCACTCGCTGCCGCAGTGTTTCTAAGAAAATTGTAGCTTGTTTTGTCTCAAAAACTGGACATGTCGCTACTATTCCACCTGAAGATCGTAGAACTGTTAATGCAGAATGGTATACATCCATTGCACTATGACAATGCCAGTCCCCATACTGCGCAACAAACAGTAAACAATTTGAACAGTCAAAGGTAAAATTGTTGTCTCATCCTCCATTTGGTCCTGATTTAAGTCCTAACGACTTCTTTACTTTCCCAAAATTAAAAAATCTACTACGCAAACGATTTTCATCTCCAGAAGATGCAGTAGAAGCGTCTCAAAATGAGATTTCAAGTGTACAATCTTCTGAGTGGAAAAATGTTTTGATGATTGGTTTATTCGCATGAAAAAATATAGAGTGTAAAGGGGACTATTTTGAAAAGCAATAAAGTATTTTTTTATTTCTAGATGTTTTTGTCTTCCTCTATCCCGAAATTTTAACAGCAGCCCTCGTAGTATAATGATTCACTCTAGCCTTTTACGTAAAAAACGACTGGATCGCGTGAATTCTTCGTAGAGTTGGAAGTAACAAGCCACTATCAACGAAGACTTCATCGTGCAAGTGCACTTTGTAGGTGAAGGGTAATCTAGCCGCTAGGCAAGAAGTTAGGTACGAGTAGAAGAGAAAATAGTGTCTTTACGCGTACTGAATCAAGATTCCATGGAGGCTCGCGAACTTTTAAAGGCAGGCCGTTTCCGACAACAAAAATAGAATGGGAAAAATGTTTAAGTGTTGTTAAGTAGTTTTTATATTTACATGCAAGTTGAATTTAAAATTTACCGACGGAAAATAAATCTTTACGCAGTTAAATTACAATATAAACATATTGCATTTTGTTATATGATCTTAATAATTTTATTTATACCCGACTAATTGAATTAAGTTCACAAAATAATAAAAGTGAAAATAAATATTGGTTTACTTTTATTATTTTGTGAATTAGGTTCTTAATTTAAGCTGATTATTGTTTATTAATTTAATCTTATTAAATTGTTTATTAATTCAAAGTACAGTCCTAAATAAATCATTAAATCAGTCCCGGTAGGATTGGGTGTGTTTTAACTGGAGATAGAATGTCTATCCATCCAGTTAAAGATCACAAAATTCAATGTCACACAATTTTTAACGTGACAATATGTCAGATAACATCTGTCAGAAAATTATATTTAAAATTTATGTAAATCAGAGAGAGCCAATATCAGTAATAAAGACATTATTAAGTAAATTAATAAAAAAGAAAATATAACATTTTACAAAATCAAATTAAAGATATATTATCTCATAATTTTGTACTCAAATATATAATGAAATTAAACATACATAAATATGTTTAATTTCATTAAACATATTAACTACAAAATATTTTGAAACTTTTTCAAGAATTTTTATTAGAAACTAACACACCTTCACTCCTATACATTAACGTCATAGCATCCTCATAATCATGATCCAGTCGTAAACGTTTCGCTGCCGCTGCAGCAGCCGCCGCATTATTTCCAGCAGTTTGTTGATATGCCGCGGCGGCGGCAGCTGCTGCTGCAGCAGCCGCAGCGGCTGCTGCGGCCGGGTCATGTGCGGCTAACTCAGCCCAACAAGCCATCTGATGATCGGCTGATGATCGATCATCATTGCCATCGCCATGATGATGCGAACCACCATGAGCAGCAGCTGCAGCTGCTACCATACCCATTATGCCTTGATGTGCGGCAGCTAAAGGAGCTAGTTTCTTACCCCGCCTCGAAATCGTGTAGTGTAGAGGATTGTGACCTTCGCGACGTATCATATCTGGAAGAATTCGACGGCGGGCGTTGATAAACCAATTGCAAACCTAATGAAAGAATTACAAAATGTCATAATAAACGCACACACTGTAGACACATACACCGAGTAATTGACACGTACAACCTAGGTGCCAAAAACGACTTTTCATATCAAATACGTAGGTGCAACATCACCCAAGAAGATTATATGGCTAGAAATACCCTAATGGTCATCGTAGGAACCAAATCGAGATGAAGAATCTCTGTAAATAATGCAAAAACTCTTGTTGGTGGTGACCGGCATCAGGATCGTCAATTTCAGTCATGGTGAACCATTCTCATATCCGCGGAATGTTAATTCTAGAGAGAGGTTCGCCGCAAAACCCAAGCCAGAAATTGATAAACTTAGACCAATGAAGATTCATCGACGTCATTGACAATTCCCTATAGTCCAATACAGGAACAAATCTGTTTGACATAACAATACAAGAGGAAAAAACATAAACAAAGTCAAGGGAACCCGAAAGATCAATGAAGTGAAAGAGAACAGAACTGCGAAAACTAGTAAAATCTAAAAATCCCCAGAATGCAAAAGCGGAGTATGCAAGGTTAGACAGAAAAATTAGGCGATAGTGCAGAAATTACAAATATGAATACCTGGACAATTGTCACGAAATTGACCAACCCAAGCAGAAAACAGAAATAAGTGGCATGGAAGGAAGGATTAACAGGTTACAACCGGCATCGCCGCGAAGAATTCAGCCGAAAGATCGCCAAAGGACAATAAATTGCTAACAGAAATAGCTAAGATGAGATAGGAATAAAACACCTATTCCGAGCACCTATTACAAGATAGCGGGGGATCAGGAAATCCTACCGCGTATAATACAGTGACTAAGATGGCAGTCCCCATTAAAGGGAGCTTTAATGACACCAATTCTTATAAAGTTAGGATCGTGCAGGTCGAGAAAGTAAGTAATGAAATGAGCCTGAAAATCAATGAAATGAAGACAGATTATGACAGTGGGCAAAATTGTTTCTGAAATTGTTTTATAAGTTTTTGTTTACAATTTGTTATTATTAATACTAAAATACCTGTAAAACTGTAAGGTTAGCCTCTTGCGACAATGTAATTTTTTCTGCATCACTCGGATATGCATTATAACGATGCTCATAGAGCCATCGTTTTAGAATCTTCACTGAATGTTTAGGCAGGTTCCCGCGCCTTTTTCTAACTGGCGGTCCAACTACATGGTGATGAGGATGATGTGGATGCATCGGATTATGGCCGTGTGGAATACTACCTGGTATAAGACCTGCGAAATGGGCCGCTGTAGGACCACCTGCCATAATCGATGAACTCGGCCCGCCAGGCTGGGACACGCCAGTTTGAAGAGATAAGTTGTGATGTGATTGATGTGCGCCCAGCGGTAAATTTAACTATAGGAACAAGATAAGAAAACCTCATTCAATAAAATTTAAAACAGGAAATTTTTGAAGATGCCTACTAAATATTGTAAAAATACCTTGCATGCTCCGATCCTAAAATGTATTAATTGAGTATTTGATCATTCGTTTTATAGTGTGTTCCAGCTGGAATAAAAAACTAACATAAACATTTTTCAAAAATACGCTAGTATTACTTCATAGTATTAACTTTTTGAAACCATTCTAAGAATAATCAGTAAACTCAAATACATTTCTGGAAAGAGAGCACGCTTTGTAGTGATTTTCAATTGATGTCAAAAATTTGCGGCGAGAAGTTAGTCATAAATATCTCAACCACAAAAATTTTAAACTTAGATGCAATGCCGCAAGTGTCGATCTTTACACGTTCAATATTGAATATTTAATTATACTATTCGTATGTTACGTCAACTTTGCGCAATTTTTTTTTATTCAAAGATTTTTGTGGTAAGCTTTTCCAACATCAATATTTTCATTCACTCAACATGGAAAATAAAATAATACCCTTCTAGTCCGTACCTGATGAGGTAGAATTTGATGGTGGGGTCCATGTAGATCTTTAACATCGGGATCACTGTGATCAGAATCATTATCATCTGTACTAGACGTTGAATGAAATCGATCTCGATCTGTAAACATATTCTTCTTAACTTAAATTATTTTCTTCTTAAAAAATTATATACACGTCACACTGATCGTACTCCGAAATATATCAATGAAACAAAATTGTTTGCATGGCAACATCAATCATCATTTGTTACACTGACTAGATTGATTTAATCAATCAAAAATTTGAACGACTTTAATAAATAATTTGTTATAACAATAAAAGGATGACTTTTAAACTTTTGGTCCATACTGTATGCGTACAAGTAATACATATGTGTTTAAGCATACTTTAAATGGTGAGATCATTTAATTCAGATAATCACGTAAAATCACGTACTATCGTGATCACTTTGTAGTAAAATGTTAGTAATCACGTACTAACATTTTACTACAAAATAAAAATCAATACAGATGGTTCTTGAAACTAGTACACATCTTATCCATTTCCTTTTGGAATAATTTTTAGAAAATAATCTGATTTTTTGTATTGTCTTTTTTAACATCAAATTGTCAAATTGTTCGATATCGTCCATTATATTATTCATTTCACCATTCGAATGCGCATATAAATAGCTGCGCATACTTTTCATGATGTTCCGCATTTCTGATGTAGTGGGAATAGAAACTGCAACGTTGATTTCATTGTAAAATTCGTCGTCGGAATCTACATCGATGGGATCTTTGAGCCCTGAACAATCTCCAAAATGTCTTTGTTTGCCATATTTGGCACTGTATACACATTATCATCATCTACTGCAACGAATTCCTCCATACTGTAGGACAGTCTAACAATGTAGAAACTTTGCCAAACATTTCATTAAATGTCTGCTCAGTTTCAATATCCGCCAATTCTTATGGCGCAAAAGAATCGCCTACTTTTGAGAATCCTGCATGACGAAAACAATTTTCAATTGTCTTTGGAGTCACTAAATTCCATACAGGGTGCAACATATGTAGTACATCTAATAAATTAATGGATAAATCTTCTTTTGCTTCGATTGCAAGTAACTACTTTTGAATCAATTGCTTTAGATAGTAAAATTTTAAGTTTTGTATAATGCCTTGATCACACGGTTGTAAAACACTTGTGGGATTCGGATGCAAAAAGATAAGCTTTATAGTTTTTAATGTAACGTCGAGGTGTGTTGGAGAATTATCAATAATCATTGCAACTTTACGCTTTCCTTGTAAGAATCCCTTATCTAAATTTAGAATCCAGTCGGTGAACATCGTAGCTACCATTCACGCTTTTTTGTTAGCTGTATCTTCGACCGGTAATGTTCTTACATTTTTAAAACACCGCGGTTTTAAACGTTTCCGAATAACAAATAAGGGCAGTTTTTGAGAACCATCCTAATTGCATCCTACCAATACCGTAATTCGTTTTTTAGAGAGTTTTCCCTCTGAACACGATTGTCTCTTAAATGATAAAGTTTTATTGGATAAGCAGCGGTAAAATAAGTCAGTTTCGTCCGCGTTAAAGACACCTTTCGCTTCATATTCTTCAAGTATTGATGGCAACGTAGACTGCAACCAATTTGTTGTCGTAGTCGGTAAAACTTGGTTAGCTTCACCGCAAACATTTTTTAACACTATGCCGTTTCTTTTCTTGGAACGTTCCAACCAGCCTGAATTTGCAGAATATTTGATACCCATTTGGTACATACTGCGTTCAAACATTGCCGTAATTTGATCTCGTTTTTAATTATCATTGACAAGAGTTAGCAATAACAAACTCTTTACAGATTTCCGTTTTCGACCTCCGTTTTTCATCAACTGCCTTAAGCAGCTCCATCTTAAGCGAAATAGCAGTTTGTTTTCGCCCCGAGTGCTTTGCCATTGTACACGTAAAAAATAAATAAAATAAAATTATATTAAAATAGAAAAAACACGACCCAAATTCACCGATTTTTATACAAGATTCACTATTGATTCACAAGATAATTTGGTTTGAGCGACCAAGACAAGCTCTGGCTGCCGTATAAAGATAAGGTCGGCTTATAATTTCATTTCTGTAAATCCAACCCGTAAGCGGAACTTAATACAATATATAGTGTAATAAACTATAGCACTTTCGCAGAGCAAGAGTTCGTCAACTTTAACTTTTTCACGCTCTACGTCAACTTTACTGTTTTCATTCGGTTACAGATAAAGTAATCTACAGACAATAGACAACCAAAATAAAATTTCATTGTACTTTATTTTTTGAACTGAATGTGTAAAATAATATTTGATAAATACCCTATTAGATTTTCCCTTCTTTAATTAGTTCGTATAACTGCATATAATTAATTTCATATCTTCTGTAATAATATAGGCAACATCAATTATTATTTGTTACACAAACGTACGCAATAGTCATATAAGCAGATTTCAAATTGTCTGAGCAATACGTATCTACCCTTACCTTCCATTTTTGAAGACAACTTGAGCATCCTTAACATCAATATGCAGTTTTCGAAATAATTACCTCATTCAACAAATAGTTATACTTCTAAAATAAAAAGTAATTCCATCTTTAGATATTCTTATTTAATAATATTTGACTCATATTTTGTTGTACATATTAATAAATTACAGTATTGTTTTTTTTTAATAATGTACGGTACTATGAAGTACAAATAATAAGTAAGCATATAATTGTAAGACTTCACATTTGGGTCGCTGTGCTCCACTTATCTCCAATTCCCCAAAGTACTACAGAGTATCTGTGATTACTTCTTCTTCCCATGCTAATACAGCCCTAAGTGGACGTGAACCTCATCAATAAAAGTTTTTCACTCTTGTCTGTCTCACCTCAGCTTTTGACCTCCATCTTCTGACTCCTGCTCGTCGCAGGTCTTCCTCTAGATCATCTAGTCATCTTATACGGGGTCTTCCTCGAATCCTTGCCCCACCCTGCTTTACATACAGGGCTCTTGTAGGAAACCTTTCTTGCGGCATTCTTTCCACGTGCCCTAGCGGCTCAATCGCCCTTTCTTAATAATCCAAACTATATCAGATTCCCCATATAATCTCTTCAGTTTTCCGTATTCTAATCTATGCACATCGGATCATAGATTTTTCTGAAAACCTTTCTTTCCCAGATGCCTAACATCTTCTCACTATCTTTTGTCAGCACCCATGTTTCGCTGGAATATAGTACCACCAGTCTGATTGTTGTCTTATATATTGAGATCTTTCTAGTTCGAGATGGATTTTTAAAGCTCAAGGCTTTCAGTACTGTATACAAACATTTTTTTCTGCCGCTATCCTTTTCTTAGTCTGATGTCACTATTTTCTGCCACTACTGACCCCAGGTACTTAAACTTGTCACACGTTGGGAAGCTATAGTTTTGGACTTAAATTTGCTCTTCTCCTCGGCTCTGATATCTGGATGTTCGTATATATTTTGTCTATCCTCGGCTTATTTCTTCACCTTGTCTTTTGGCGGTCGCTTCAAATTCGTCAAAGGCTCCTCCTAATGCAGCTTTAGGCCTTGCCATTAAAAGCACATCATCTGCATATGCTAAGCGCTGGGTCATTCTATTATATATGGTGCCACCAGGGTTTGTTCTAATGGGCAAAACTGTTTCAAGCAGAAGTTGAATATCACTGGTGACAACGTATCCCCCTACCTTAATCCTCTTCCAGTGGGGAAGCTGCCCGACAACGGTTGTTTAACTTTCACTTGGCCACTAGTGCTTCTATGCTCATTAAGAGCACTCATTTCTTTAAAATCCCTAGAGTTCTTAAGTCTGAAACTGCTCGTCCCGCTTAATACTGTCGAAGGCTTCCTTAAAGACTACAAACAAATTGTGTAGATATACATTGTGATTACTCTATAGATAATGTATGAATTGTACAACCTTTTAATACAAAGTATAGCTTCTTGTTTCAACTTCGTATTTCAATTTTAATACCATTCTTCATAATCGAAATCAACAAATACCCTTAAAATCTTCACCATTTGTTTCTAGATTCTCCCTTTTAGAGAAAGATTATCATTATCCCCATAACTGCAAATTATGGTATAAGATAATTGTCAGAATGCATGAAGCAAAATATAAATCAATTCTATCTTTATGTACCAGTGTTCATAGTAAATATTCATATGCAAAACTGAAAAGTAATAAACAATAATAAATGTTAAATATAAATAAAAAACGTATTACCATTTAAAGATCCCTTACAGAATAAGGACAGACATACAGATAACATAAACAACCTTTTTAACTGGATTTTAGACAAATTCTAGGCATAAAATTCCTATAAAAACTTTCTTATAAATGGAACGATTTGTATACCAGAAATATACACATTAAATATAAGCTAATTTATGCAAATAAAATTGAAAAAAATTAAAAAATGCTAGAGCCGTGACATCTGTCAAAATGGCTACCTCGTGGAGAATATTAAACGTTTATTATTCGTTTATGTATTGAAAAGTAATTAACAAAGCATTTCATAATTCTTGAAAGCTCTATGGATACCCACCAAATCACATAATATGTAATTAAGTATTTAGATATTAAACAGTAAACTTACGACTTTTCATCTTCATAGTTTGACAATTAAAATGTCACGCGGAAGCGTGTTTGTGTTTACGTAATATTAAGAACTATTTTAAATTTTCATTCTTTTGACTTAAACCTACAATTACTTATTATTCTTATTACACACAAAGTCATTAAAATCACTTCAACGAAAGAGCCTCACTAGAAACTTTTGACAATACACAATCACGTTAAATGAGTTATTTGTAACTAATGCTACAATTGCAAGTATTCATTAAAAGTAAACAGTCATAATCAATTTACATAATTCCACAAACACTTTTAAACCATGCAAAAGTGTAGAACTATTTATTTTCACTACAAACAATCGTGTAATATTCGGCTTCAATCAGTCAGGCATGTAAACTGACAGCTGGAAAATGGCGGTCAAAATATTTTAGTAACTTTTTTATTATTCGTATATAAAGATTATTTCTAATAAGATGTATTTTGTGAATAGAAAATCAATTATTATCAATAGAAAATCAATTATTATAATCGATCTGACTGATTTTGTTCATAACAATAAAAATAATAAGCATTGTTTCATAGAATTTTAAGTATTACATATAAATAGGTTTATGTTGGCCATATTGTAAAACTTACTCTTTAATTCTTAGAAACAACTATGCAGAACACTCGCAAAAATTATGAAATCTAGCATACCAGGTACTCGTAAAATGCATGATATAAATAAAATTTTTCAACATAAGAAATTTTATCAATAATGAAATGTGCACAAACACAATTTATGCCCAAGAGGTTTGCAAATAATTTATAGTGAATTACATATTTTATATCAAATTATAATTTTTTACGTCAATCTTCTAAACAATTTAAAAAATGCAAGAAGCACCTATTGTGAAAATCTTTTTATTTAAGATATATTTTGTTAATTTTAAGCTATCATAGTTCTGCTATTAATAGATTATACAATTTTTAATAATTCAAAAGTAGCGAGAACATATGAACTAAAAATAATATTGGTTGAATTATTAGCATAATAAATTTGTTTACGATTTTTGCAAAGAATGTTTAATTATATTATTGAATATACTTCTTCTTCATATAATTCTTTACGACGTCGGTTTACTTTCGCCTTCTGTCTCAAGTCGTAGGGCTATTAGTAAGACAAATATTTTGTTTTGTCGCTATATTGGCTTCGCTTGTATCTTTCACTACCATTTTATAATGCGCGACTTATTTTTCCGATCCCTCCAACAAAGTGATTTTACATTTACATTTAAATGTTTAATTCTTCTACGTATTAATAAGAAAGAAAAGATATCACACCCTCTCATAAGTGTTATTACATAGGTGAGTCTGAACTGAACAAAGGTCTGCAGAAAGCTCAGAACGAGAATTCCAAGCTGTGCACCCGTTGCAGCAATGTGACAGCATTAACAAAAAACAGTTTTAACATAAAAATGGTAGTTTCGATTTTATTAAATAAAATTCTAAATTCGAAACATAGGTTTCTGTCAATTTATCATTCACATAAATCGCGCATTCCGACATTAACTATTCTCCACCTTGATTGAACGTTCTGTAAGAATATTTCTATTCGTATTGTTTGTTTTTTAAACGTCAAGCTGACACCTGAATTTGCCGTAGGCTTCATATAAAATTTATTTATTTAACACAAAATGTCTTATCAGTTATATAGAAACACAACTCTAGGGCACACTCTTCAGGAAAGTCTCGACGAATTGATACAGGTAATGAATATTGTTTATTTTTTTAATAAATTCTAACATCGTTTAATGTATTCAGTATGGACATATTACTCCACAACTGGCATGTAAAGTATTATTACAATTCGATAAGACCATTAATCAAGCGTTAGCGACTAAAGTCAAATCACGTCTCACGTTTAAAGCAGGGAAGTTGAATACTTATAGATTTTGCGATAATGTTTGGACCTTTATGCTGAATGATGTGGAATTTCGTGAAGTGCAGGAAATTACTACCATCGACAAAGTAAAAATTGTAGCCTGCGATGGGAAAAGTATGTAAACTTCTATTCCATTGTGACAATGGTTAATTATGCTTGTTTTGTTTGCAGATGTTGCGGATGAAGGGAGTTCTAAGAAATAATTTTTAATTGCACTGGAGATCATGTATATTTTTATATCTATTAATTTGGACTATATTTAAGTACAAAGGTTGTATATTGTGTGTACAGTTTAGTACTTTTAATTAATTAATAAAAAGTTATCAAACATTAGTGGTTTTTGATTTTTTGTTATTAAAATCCAGTAATCCAATTATGCAAGATATACGTGCGATATTTGGTAATCATTTACATCAGCGCCACATTCCATTGGAGTGAAAACTTTTATTGACATATGTATGTTTTCTTAGTTAGGACCCTCGTCGAAAATAATAAATCATACTTTATTTGAAAGTTCTTGACGCACAATGCACTGTGGTGTATATTATATCTTGGAGGCTCTTTTTGTTCCGAAGTTATAGCCCTTCAAAGTGCCCCAACATGCCTAAAACATTTGTTTTATTGACATTGTTTTAAAACTGTATTACTTAATTGTAACATATTAAAAGCTCGGACCAGAGTCATTAATGGATCAAACATCTTCATATCTTATAGACCCAATACCCGAAAACGGCTATTCGCCGAAAAAAAATACTCAATTCTAGTTCTAATCATTTCGATTTGTTCAAACCCCGAAAAGATTATTGAAATCAGGAAAAGAAAAATGGTTTGGCATCACTGGTTCGGGGTTTGAGCATTTTAAATGTACAGTGCCCGATAGAAAAGTTGCGTGAGCAAGAATATGTAATAAAATTAACTCTCAATTTAAAGTATATGAATTACAAAATGCTGCTTATTAGGTAGTACATACCTGCATGGTTCTTATAACAAAAAACGACCGTATTAAAAACAAAAAATACATTACATTAGCTATTTGTTTTTACATGTATTTGAATGGTGGCACTTTGAATTACACTTTTGTCTTTTCACATAAAGCTACTTTTTACTAGAACAGTGTTTAAAACAGTTGCATTTTACGAATCCTTGTTTAGACGTATTTTCAACAGAGCAAATTCGCCTTAGAGGAAACACATTGTTTGCTACATCTAAAATTTTGATGAAATTCGAATTTTTGTTTCTTATTTCAACTGTATATTCTGCTTTTAAATTTATAATTTTTTTATATAAATATAAGATGTATTGTCTCCTTGCCAATGTCTACTAAACTATACGAAAAAAAAATATGTGGTGATATGTTCACTACACTACATTAAACACTTTTATAATACAGACGAAAAATTGTACTCCACTAGTAAATAAAATTTAAGCATTCATACGATAATTACAAAATATATTGCACAGTCAATCTTATTTTACATTTACCTATTAAAATTTATTGCATAAGAGTCTAAACCTAACTAATTTACCATATTTCTACTTACATTTATTACTAATTTTTACGCTAATGTTATTTTATTAGTTACTCAAACCAATCAGTTTCACCTCTGCCCTGATACGAAAAAAAGGCCCTAACTCCATTTAATGAAATTTTTCAAGAAATGAAGAAAACATAATTTCTGTTCTCATCCACAATTTTAATGAAAATTCTAATGTTATGATTTTTTATGTGTATTATAGTAGTAACTAAACTTAAAACAAAAAAATCTAAATTTTTAGATTTTTCATTTAAAAAATGGAGTTAGGGCTTTTTTATTTAAAATGAGTTAAAGTGCATACAGAAAAATGAAGAGCTTACATCTTTACGATGGATATGGGGCCTTTTATTCTAAAAACAAGTTCTGTAACTCTTATTTATTAATAACTAATAGAAAATTCAGTCAAAAATTATTAACCTAAACTGGAAACTAAGAAAAATAAATTAAAAAGAATTACAAAATTAAATTTTTTAACATAATTATTCCAAAGTGTATTTTTTTATTATTTAGAATATAGCCATATTGAGTTATTAGAATAATAAAGAGACCTTTCGAATATAAGGTTTTATTAAACAAAACTAGCCATAGCATAATATTTACTTGAATATGTTTTCATAACAAAGATAAATTATACATATTTAAACATATGAGTAGATAAAATCATATGACATAATGCAAACCTATGAATTATCCATAAAAATCTGTAAATTGTAAAAAATCAGTTTGCAGAAAAATATGATCTAAATCTATTTAAAAAATCTAACTAACTACTAATATTCAAATAAATCTAAATCTAAATAATACACAAAAAAGTCAAATACAAAATAACAAATAAGCTGATTCAAAATACAAAACTACATACTTAAAACAAAACTTATTAGGAAAAGTAAATAAGACATTTATCAATATTTTCACTTCCTTAGGGTTGTTCAGTAACCAGCTCAGATAAATCTGCTTCCAACAAGTTTTCGCAGAATGTCCGTCTCTTTCCAGGCATTAGAGGACATAGTTTCTTCACAATATCTACGTGATTGAGATATTTACCTCGGCCATCTTCATTTTTAGAAGATAATCCTGTCACTGACTCAGCATTTACATATGTTAAAGTATCATGAACAACAGAATTGTTTCACGAGAAAATCCTAACGTTGTTAAAAAATTTTTTACAGACCCTAATTTTATTTCCAGAGGTATTAGTAAAAAAATACTGAAAAGAGTTATTTCGAACTTCTGACAAGCCTGTCTGTCTGACTGTCTTTCGAACTTCTGACTGTCTTTTCACAGGTAATTTCACACCACATAATAAAATAAAATCTCATTACTTTTTTGAATATCGTTGTATTGGCCCCGTAATATCTAATGTATAAAATTGTTGTAGACAGGTGACCATAAATTGTATAATAAATGAAACAAACTTTTCATTACAAACGTTTTCAATATTAAAATATCATCATCAGGCAAAAGGTAAAAGCTTTACAAAAACATTATT
>WYDF02007847.1:0-13803 GCA_009867245.2 Adranes taylori
TTTTTCAACTTTCATAGGAACCGAGATATTTAACATAGTGTAATCTTCTTTCAAGGTCAAATTACAGCTATGTTTTAGTAACCTCGTTTAATATTGTAAACTTGGGTGTGCTTAAATATTTAAGACCGTTTCGACGCCGAATTGAAGAAAAACGTCCTGGTTTGGTTCACAAAAAAGTTCTCTTCTATCATGACAACGCACGAGTGATGGAGTGATGACTGAAATTTCCCACTATTTTGAAGAGCTCGAGCAAAATTACTTTTCAGACGGGATGAAGAAGTTGTACAGTCGTCTTGAAAAGTGTATTGCCTTAAAAGGGGACTATGTTGAAAAATAAATGATAAAAAACAAAAATCTTGTGTTTTCTTATGTAGGCTAGATCCGTCAAACTACCCTCGTATGTACGTGTTGTAATTATAAAAACATTAATTTATGTATTAAAATCTGTATATCAATTGACAATATTAATTTCGTGTCAATTAAACTCTCTTATGTAATGAAAATTGACTTCCGAGTCTGTAAAATTAGCACATAAATTAAATAATAAAATATTACATCATACCTCCACCAACCAGTACCACCATGAAGACAATGAACACCCGAAAGAAGACTCTCTACTGGAGAAGTGTCCATTGGCTGTCGGTCTTTCGCGGGCGAGCCAATCGTCCCCCTTTTCGTATCATCGTCATTTGTGTCCTTATCGGCCAAATCAGACATAAAACCAACACGAAGTTGTTCTAAATCAGGATTACGTCTGAACTTGTTGCCATCACGTTTCATTTTGACTAGATTATATGGTTTTTTAGGAGTCTGTGTATTTTCCATTGGAACACAGCTTATATCGTTTGTATCTAAATGTACATAGTTAAATAAAAGTTAAAAAGACGAACCCAGAAAAATAACTTTTATGAGGCGATAATTAAAAATATGGAGTGATTTGTGAAGTAAATAAAACAACTAACAAGGTAAATCAGAATGTATACAACTGAAAGCAAGGTTCGAAAAAATCATGATTTAAAAAAATAAAAATCATGATTTTTATTAAAAAAAAATCGAAAAATCGTGATTTTTTAATTTTAAATAACGATTGATGTGTTTTGGTGCATTTTAAAAGTCGCAGTTAAGTTAGTTAGTCGCAGTTAACTTAGTTAAGTCTTAGTTAGTCGCATCATTTTTCATAATATAACTAATCGCGCAGTGTATTGAGTACACTGTGTGTAATTAGTGATAATTTGTTGATAAGATACCACAATTAGAGATTTTTTAAAATTTAGTATCTACACACAATAATCAATCACATTAGAGTTCAAAAAAATATATTGTAAAAAATAATAAGTACATAATGAAGAATATTAAAATATGCAAATAATTTATAGGAATGAAAGAATACTTAAAAAAAGCCAAGTATCTACAAGATGTTTAGACATTCCCGGTCCCGCTAATATAATGAACTTTGTCATTCAAACATCTGCAAATAAAAAAGAAGAAATAGACAAACAAATCGCAAAAGCTGTATTTGCAACTAATACTAGCTTCAGGTGTAGACAATCCGCATGTGAGAAAGGCGATCGAAATGTTAAGATCTGGTTATAAGCCCTCATCAGGAAAAATAATCATTTTGACGACTCTTCTAGAACAAATCCACGAGGAAGAAAAAACGAAATGTTTTGGAAGTCTTTCTGATCCAAGTGTACACATGTCTATTGATGGTTGGTCAATGAGCCCCTGTAGTTTGTGCCACATTAACCACTGAAAATGGACAATCAGTTTTGTTTGAAACAATTGGTACATCTGGAAATCCACACACAGGCGATTATTTAATTGGGATTGCTTGCAATTTAATTTTATCTTGAAAATATAAATACAACTGTGACGTAACAGATAATGCAGCAAACATTGCACATATGAGAAGAAATATATCAGATAAACTAAAAGTAGGCTCTAAAATCATAACTTATGGATGCTCAGCTCACCTTTTAAACTTATTATGCAAAGATTTAGAAACAGAAAATGTCAAAGAACATGTTACACAAATTATTAAGTACTTCAGAAATAATCATCTGACTAGGACAAAATATATGCAGGAAGGTTGAAAACCATTAATTAGTGCTTCCGAGTGACGTATGTCACAAAGATAGTATGTCAGATTGTTCAGAGGTATCTGCAAGTCAATGGTAGAAATTATTAAAAGTATCTGAGGAGAATAAAAAGAAATAGACTGAACAATATACAAAAAGTTTCAAACGTTGGTCTTAAACGATCAGCTGAAGATTACCTAAACATCTTGAAGCTTATAGCTGTGGGACTTGATAAAAATCTGAAGCAGTAGAAGTATGGAAGAAATTACAAGAAAAATTCCACGACAAGTTAGAATTATCATTGGCTCAAATTAAAATTTATGAAAACCGATATAAACAGGCATCATGTTAAATTTAAATTGCCTAGTGCAGAAAAAGATTCACCATTAAATATCATACAAGAAATGTATGGAATAGTGTATTCCTACTACTCAATATAAAATAGTTGTTTTTTTTAAATATATATCATTTTTTTCAATATCAAGATTATCGTTTTATTTGCTGTTTATATTTGTAACAGTATTCGTTTAATTTGTATTTTGACTATATTTTGTAACATAAATAAATGTTATTTCTGATTTAAGATTTTTTATTTTATTCATTGCTTAAATAAAAAAATCACTTGATTTAAACCGGGCGAACCCTGACTGAAAGTAAACTTAAGAAAAGTGGGCTGACACAACGCCATATTATTGGATTTTATCTATTCTTTTAAGAGTTAAGAGGAATCTTCCACCTAAAAATTGTGAAGCCTCCGCCATGAAATTTTTTAATTTATTTAAATGGAGCAACCTATAGTTTATGTGTAATGGTTAGATATATCTTTAAAACCACTTTCATTTTTATTAACCACTTCCTATGCCTAACTTTAAGTATTTTTGAGATATTTCTAATTTAGTAAGAAAATTCTCAATTTTCTTGGACTTTTTAATTCGATGGAGCAGGCCGTGCAATAAATAATCCATTTTGTAATTGATTTAAAATTCTCGTGTAATTGATTCAAAATTTATTTCTCGATAGAAATGTACAAGAATTAAATCTCGAAGGTAGTAAATACCGTAACTACTGAGGTTTTAATTTATGTCTCATAGTAATTAAATAAAATAAGTTTGTTAATTTACTGGAGTAGGCTTTGAAATGATTGGTCTTGGTTATTGAAAATAAATTAGTAAGATATTAATCTAGTTACCCTTACAAAAACAAAACCGCTTTACTTTTGACACTTTACAGTTGTTTAAGTTGATTACATTTGTCATAAATTTTCTGATAAATTATTGTTGTTCAAGTAAATTTTGTTATAATAATTAAAGTAAAAATGAATTTTAAAGCAAACAAATTAAGTGATATGATATTCGTATAGTGCGAGTGATGAGAATTGCTTGCTAGTAACCAGAATTTATGGAAAAAAATTTCCTGAGCGTAGAGAACCTCATAAGAAAACGTTCGAAAACTTATTGCAAAAATTGAAACTGAACGTAAATGAAACGTACAAAAATTGAAACTTACGAAAAAAGAAAAAAAAAGTTTCAACAGAAGAAAATGAATTGAGCTTTCTTAGTGTGGCTGACGATCCTCACAATAGCACATGTCTTGTAGAAAACCAAACAGGGTCACTATAAATAGAATGCTATTAAAGAATAAGATACATCCATTTCACATCCAACGTTATCACAAAGTCCTTCCTGATGATTGTCAAAGAAGGGTTATTTTTTTGTGAATCGGCCATAGCAAGAATTAACAATCAAAAAACAATTTCTTTGATTATGTTCTTTTTAGCGACGATGCTACATTTCGCAGAAACGGTTTTATCAACGGGCACAATTTCTACTAATACTACTCAACTAATCCTTGCACGACAATGTCCTACAGCCAAGCTTAATAATCTGGGGAACTATCTTAGGGGATTACGCTGTATGACCACCGTTAAGTATAAATACCGCACGTGGATTTTACATGATGGTGCATCATACACTACCAATTCACAATTATCTTAACAACTTTCCAAATAGGTGAATGGCAGAAATAGACCAAATAGGTAGCCGGCCAGATCCCCTGACTCCAAGAAGATATATTTTCTCTTCTGGGGTTACGTAAAGGACGAAGAATTCATATGCAAGAAAGAATTAGCATCAATATACGCACTCTCAAAAACGCGCAAAGATCTTTCAAGGCTAGATTGCAACATTGTGTTAATGTTAGATGGATCATTTTGAGCAGGTTTTGTAATGCGTCGATTACATTCGGCGAATATACTCGCTGCAACTCAGCGAACGAAGTCGTCCGCGAGTGATCGTGTAGCGACTAGTTTGATTACACTTAGCTTTTAAACTCGCCCAGTCCCGCAAACTTACAGTTTGGTTTTTGCTGGAATCGCCATTCTCATTAGAGTGTTTCTTTCTTAATGAATCCATCAATCATCTAATAAGGTATAGAACTGGGGGGGGGGGCATTCATTCTTAGGATATTTCAGTAGGCTGCTATAGTTAGTCGTAACACTTTTCAGTTTGATTTAAAAAAGATAACTTCAAAGCATCAAATCTTACATACATGCTGATAAAAATTAGAAGTTCTATGGGAATCAAAGATCAGTATCACTTCTATCCAACGGAACTTGGTTGTTTCCGAAATGTGTAGTGTTCAAATTACCGGAAGAAATGATCAGCGTAGGACTCGGGGCTTAAAGAAAGTCGGAGGCTGACCTAACGCTAGTGAACTAAGTGTATAATTTGTGAACGTCACCGGCAGAAGCGCGAGGACGATATTGATTGGTGAGCAATCACCAGTTAGTAAAAGCGTACCGTGTGTAATTATACGTGTAGTCGTAAAAGAATGCATGTTTAAATGGTAAAGAGACAATCATGACTGAAAGCATTTAGTGAAATCTAGTCCGAGATAATCATTAGTTAAATGTAAAATACATTAGTTAAATGTAATTTACTGTAAGAAAGGGAAAAGCAGAATGGATAATCCATGTAATGTTAGTGGGGAATTAGCGAACCGAAGAAACGCTTAAAAGGTTCCACTGCTCTCGCTCAAGGGAATTTTTGTATTAGCTAAGTAAAATTCACGGCGCTCTATTTTCTGAACAATAAATCCATAAATTAATTCAGATTAAATAATGAATTAATTCTTAATAAAATAATGATTAAATTGAATTGTAGCGCTTAGTAGTAAACGGTCGTCGGAAATAAATTTTATGTTTAGAATGAAGTCGGCAACTAAATTAAATTAAATCGGAAACCACAAGTTTAATTATTAAAGTAACTTATAATAAATAGAAGGTAGTTATTTACGGTAATTGTGTAAAGTATCAAATAAGTTGTAAGCCAAAGTAACCTTACAACTTACATCACTCGAAGTAAGCTTCAATATTATTTTTTTTTTATTTAAGGAATAGAACTGATGATTTATGAACGCCATTTCTATTGTACTTATTGCCGAATTATTTTATCTGCATTTATTATTTGTTGGCCACTATAATTTTATTCCAACTGTAACCAGTGATTATTTCTGATTTCTTATGTTCATGTGTTGACGGCAATCGTTATTAATGTATTGTTATAATTTTCTGAATCTATCTGAATACATTGACGTTAAATTTATCTTGCGTAGTTATTTATTAACGCCTATACCTGTGTGAAATAAAGCTTAATTCGTAATATCGTTGGTACCGGTCTTTAGCCATCTGCTACCCCTTTATCGGTCCACTTTTAATCAACAGAGCTAACCACCCGTACGGATACCCAAATCGAGTCGAAGGGTTAGGTTCATACATTGAGTGGACGTTTTTTCTTTAACGATACAAAACGTTATAATTACCACAATTTGGCATAAACGTATTCATAACTTTAGGAACACCCAATATAGACCTAACAAACCAATTGGGAGATATGTAAAAACACGTGGAATCGAATTATCAAATAAAAAGTATAGTATTCTGTTAAAAAATATGTTGTGAATTTATATATCCTGTATAAATAAAAATAATTTCAGCGTGTGAAGCTTAAGGCTCTAAATACTTCTGCTTTAAATTTTTCTTTTCATGTAATATTTTAATACTAAAAATAAGGCAGCAGAGAGCGTGGGGGATTTCTCCTCTAATCGTAGGAAAAAGGCCTACGAGATTTTGTTCGAGTTAAGTGAAAGATTCCTCTTTAATTTGCTAATTACTACACCACTGTTGTTTTCTTCAAGCAATACTTAATCCGAGTAAGTATAAGATTTTTAGGTTTTCAGCATTTGTTTTAAACTCCGTTCGGAAAAGACGAATTCTCTTCAAATGTCGATTGATTTAGAAAATTCGATATTTTTCTTCCTGAAACACATTCAACGAGATCTGGGTGTTGTGGGAGCTCGCAAGATTGGGCCACAAGATATAAGCACCGTTTTCGTAATTCATGCAGTTATAAATCAAGTAGCGACCTATATTACATTTGTTCAAATGAATTTTGGACTTAATAGCGCAACGAGGTTTCCGAATATGTGTTTGTCTAAGTCATTTTAATCCTAATAAAAAGATCAATGGTGGAAGTCAGTCATATACTTATTTCAGTTTGTACATTATATTCATAATAAATCGAATACATTTATACTGATGATGTTAATATAACACTAACATCCATATCCTATGACAATCTAGAGCTTATCTTCCTTAAATTGCGTCTTTAGGGTGTATTTTATGTGAACTAATAATATTTTACTGGTACAAGCATCAGAAAAAAATATGTTTAGTAAGTCATAAGATTTAATAATACCATTGCACTAACCTGTATCCTGAGGTTTGTATCTGGGATGGCCACACAAAAGTGGAGATAAAATTACGATTTCATATTGACACGTTGTTGTTTCCTTTATACTATATATATCATGTTTGCTATGTATATAACATACATAAATCAAATTCGTTTGCCTTGGTTTATTGTGATTTAAGTCGCATAGAGTACCATTTCCCATTGGAATTTCTAAATAAGGCAAATTATTGCCTTCAATTTTCTTTGTTGGCACAGACTGACTTCGATTTACATCATCCAATTTCGATTTCTCAAGCATGCTTTCAAATAAACTCTCGTCCCATTTACCTGAAAATCACATTAAAATAAATTATTGTTTTCACAGTCGTGTTTCCACTAAAATTATTCGATCAAGATCTATTTACAAATATCAATAAACAAATTAATATGTCACTTAGTCACGTCACCCCTTGCTAGGAGAGTTCATTCTTATTCACGAAACAGGTGAAATAAAAGATTTAAACAACTACAAATCAATGACAATCCTCTCCCGAAGATGTTCAACCCCCCTATTCACAAGAATAATTGAGCATAACGAGGCACCACAGAAACTTCATCGAGAAATACTAAGAATAGAAAACAGAATTTATACTCTTTTGCATTAAGTTATTTATACAATATGTACTCTTTTGCCTTCGAACTCGACAACTTTAGAGCTAGAAGTTACATTAGATTAAAATCATCATTAGTTTACCTAAAATATATTCTTGAATTTTAACAAGTTTACTATCACGTTCTTCATGGTATTGTCTGATGTGGCGCCCATGACAAACTTCATATGTCCAATATATATCTAATCGATGTGTACATGGTAACTTTGGATTAAATAATGGTTTGAGCATTTCCAACGCGGAAAGACCATCATACTTCTCACTAATCGTATCTTCTTTTTCACTTACATTTGGAAGAAAACATTTATACATTTCATCGTGAACCGATCGCACAATCATATATTCCTTGCCGGACAGCGTTTCATAATTATCCAAACTGCCTGGCCAATTGATGTTGTACAAAACTGTATCATCAAATTCTTTTAATTCATACAGATTAATATTGCAAACGAGAATACTAAATAATAAGAAGGAAAACATCAGAATACACTTCGAACAACACACCGGAAAATCTACACAAATAAAGTGTAATGTACTGACATGTAAGGCTCATTAATTTCTTGTCATATTTGTCAAGTTTCACATATGTCAAATTCGCACGCGAAATTCAAAACTTTAGAGGTGAGTGCGAAAGATTTCAAGGCACTTTTAAGCGCTCCTGCATACACTACACCTTTGACAAAAATGTTACTGACAATGATCACATTATTCACGACATATCGTGAATTTGTATAATGTATACTGAAAACTATAAACTCAACTAGAAAATAATATGCTTGTTAGGGTCTACCTTAGAGTTAGTTATTTCTCATTAAGCATAATACACACTTCAAGACATTAAAACACACTAATTGCGCACTATAAGATTAAGGAGATCAAATGGCCCTCATGGTATACAATACATATTAAGCAGAGCAAGAAATGAATTGAACCATGCCCACCTCGAAAAACTGTACAGTGCTCATATTAGCTTTGTTTTGTATTACTCTTTTGTATTATTTGTATTACTCTAAAAACAAAGAGGGAACTCTCGTGACGTCACAAAGTAAACTATGAACTGTTCCAAACAACAGACAAATAAACGCATAGGGTTAAAATTTGTCATTTTTTCAATAACAAATTCATCAGATTTAGTAAAAATTTTTCTCATCATCGATGAGATTTTTTTTTACTGCGACAAGACTCGTCACATAGTGTCTTATCGCAGTAAAAATTTTTGGATCCACGACGTCATAATGACGATTCAACAAAAATTACTTGGATCTATGCAATTAACATAGACTATCAACTTGCTTTTGTTGCTAATTTTTTTCTGATAATTAGTAAATACAAAGTAAATTAATATAAACTAATCGAGAGTAAACATAAACTAACCTACCCCCCCAACAAAACTAATTTTATGACGTCACGGACTTAAAATATTTTACTGCAATGAGACACTAATATGCTGACCGATGTTAGTGAAGTGGCTGTCAATTGCTATGTTTATTTGTCCTACTCTTCTTACTCCGAGTAAAAAAGAGAAAATCTGTGGCGTCTATTTGTTTGAATTCATTACTCTCTTTGCGTGTATTTGTAATAAAGATGACTCTTGAAACGTCTCCTGGTAAAGCGTAGGAACAAAAAGAGCAACAAAACATAAGAGGTTATGTTATCAATCTAGCAACGAAAAGACTAGCAACGAGAACCAAAACAAAGGACATCCTATGCAATAGACGATTTTAATTTTATTTTACTGTGAGACTTCGGAGTCACATGCATATTGTGGTATGTACAAATTAAACAAATAAAATAAATTTAAAAAATAATATCTTATAAACACATAATTCATTTAGTCTTTATAAAAAGTGAGAGTGGATTGAATTAGCTTGAAATACTGTATTTTTAATCACAATCTTTTTTATCATAAAGTTCAAATTTATTATTAAACTTAAGATATAATTTTTATATTTTACGTGTAGATGTAAGATTGAGTCAAATATTCACAACGAAATCGATTAAATTATTTTGCAAATTCAATCCAAAGAAATATATATTTTGTAAACAATATATTTCAGGACGGTTTTTCAAAGGGTTCAATTAACAAGTCCCTTCAATAAAATACAATCCCAAAAAAAATTAGAATAAAGTTTCAAATAAATTTCCGACTTACTTATTAATAATTTTACAGAATCACCCTTCCGTGCGCATGAAACATCCAAATCCATCCAAATGGAATGAAATTTGTGATGAAAAAGAAAAAGACAACTATATTCCAAAACCAAAATGTCAACATTACGCCCCAAATCTCCAACTCAAAATCGCCCAATTCCAGGTAGCAAAGAAGAGTCTTTTTGGAATAAAGTGGGCACATTGGGACGTAAAAAACGAATTAAAGAAGGTTCGTAATTCTCTGAGTTGAAATTTAGTTATTAATATCATGTCCATATATAGACAGGTTGTAGGTTGCATATTAAATGATGTTCTTAAATTTGAATAGTTATTAGATAATTTGTTATCAATTTTCTTGTTAAACAGTGCAAGATGTACAGGCCGAAGGAAAATATGCTATTGATTCACCCGGTAGTCCTATGGCACCGATTGTAGCACCAGAAGAGTATGAACTAGGTATGATCAATTTTACTTTACACTATATACGTACTGAATATGGTCTATAGTTCTGTTATAATGCCGTGTATATTCTGTACATAATTACGTCTTTAAAATGTTGATGATAAGTATTAAGAATATGGTTTATACGTATTAGTATTATGCTAATTAAATATGACTACCACTAGGATTGTCATCTCTACCATTAGGGTTGTCATGTTGCAATTGCGTTTGCAACATCAGCGTTGCTAAATCAGCAAAAGATTTAATGTCACTAGTAATACAGTAGAATATTTGAAATATCATACGATTTTGTAACATTTTATATAATATGTGAACGAATTTCTGGTAGTTGAAAGTCTGATAGTACATGTTCTGTATTCGTTGTTTCAGAGGAAAATGAAGAACGTTGCATGTTGGAACCGAGAGCATATGATGATCCAAAATTTCGGGATCTAGTTCAAGTACTGATTGAATGGATTAATGATGAACTTGCATCGCAAAGAATAATTGTACAAGATCTGACTGAAGATTTATACGATGGGCAAGTGTTACAAAAATTGCTGGAAAAGTTGACTGGTGATAAAATTGAAGGGCCCGAAGTCACTCAGTCCGAAGAAGGGCAGAGACAGAAGTTGGATATGATACTAAAACATTTTAATTACGTATGTTTCCTCCTAAATTTTTTATTAAATGTTTGATCTTAAAAATTTTCAAATATTACCTTAATGACAGCTACCCATCGAAATGTTGACAATTTTTAGCACTAAATATTTGAATTAACGGTTTTATTTTATCATAACATAATGTACGACTATGTTTTATAACATAACATATTTTATGTTATCTACTGTTGATAAAGGGACTTCTCTTATTTATTTATATAAATATACGGGTAATCGAGGACAATAACATAAATCTCTACATCATTTCAATATTTCACAAAAAAGAGGGAACAATGAATAAACCTTTGCAAAATTTCTGCGAAATACCGTTCCATAAAATGAAACAGTACTTCTCTACTTCGTATAACTATTACTTAGTTATACCAAAGACTATATACTATGGTTATACTTTGTATAACTGCATTTAAGTTCATAAGATCTCTGTAGTAGTAATATAGGCATACAATCATACGGACGTACATTCATACAAACGATTTTCAAGCTGGTTTACTAATCGGAGGGTACTGACGAAGGCTATCACGTATACTAGCAATGCACATCTACCCATACCTTGCTTTTTTAAACCAATTTGAACTTCCTAAACTTCAATATGCAGTTTTCGAAATAATTAACTCAGTTAACAAATTGACGAACACTTATAATCTTAAAAGTAATACCATCTATATATTCTTAATTTTTTTTGTTTATGTTTATGTATATATATTTCGTTTACATTAATTTCGTCTGAAATGTGAATGGAACAGTCAGCTTCTTATTTTCGCTGGTATGAGCTCAATTATATACTCCCTTAACTATTTTATGTTTATTATTTCTTCTTTCTCCTCTGCCTGCTGTTTTTGCTTGTTTATTTTCCAAGTGGTTTCATATTTTCTAGTATCTTCCCTATTATTGAGCTCCATGTCAGTAATCCTATCTAATAAATATCTTTTCATCTTCTGCTTGAAGTGAGTCCTGGTGTATGGCACGTATATTTTTTGGTATTTTATTATACTGGAGTATTGCACATTGCCTTAGATTTCTCTTTTCTTTGTCGCTATTTATTTGATTGACGTGGATGTTACCTGATGACCTAGTATTCTTTTGATATATTTGGTTATTCAGTTGAAGTGTTATAATATGTTTTCCCGGTTTTCTAAATTTATGTATCATTTTTGTGTTCTCCAATTCTATAAGTTCGTCTAGAGTTAGTATCTTTGTTGCTCTATATATGTCAAGTTCGGATACCCAAATAATACCTTTATTGCCTTGTTCATTATTACTTTAATATCTTTTTGACTAGTTTTTGAACTTTGGAACCATGCTGGTAATATGTACTGTATGCGTGCTTTGCTATGCGCATGATAGACTATTCTGTTTTCTATAGTCTATTCAGATCTTTAATATTATGATCTATTTGCTTCTTATTGCGTTGTTGATAGATAATGTAAACGGTTTTATTTGGATTACATATGAGGTTGTTCATGTGGAGCTATTCCTCATACTTCTTCAAATCATTATTTATCATTCCTTCGAGTTCCTTTTGGTCGCTTCCTTTATATAGTAGGATTGTATTATCCGCGAATATTCTATACTCTCCTTGTGTTCCAATATCCTTCATACTGTGGACATACGCAAGATATAATAAAGGCCCCAATACTGAGCCTTGCGGTACTCCACACTCTACTTTCTCCTTATCACTATATATACCACACTCTACTTTCTATGTATGATTTGATTAGGTTATTGGCCGCCCCTATTACGTCTAGGTTTTTTAAATTCAGAATTAAAACAGTACTAGCTACATTTCTTCACTTGCAATGAGAATCGACTCGTCCACAATACCGGTTAAGAGCCACTGCAATTTAGACTAATCTCGATCACAGATAGTCCAACGTCAACACCTAACACGAAAATAAATAAATAAATATATGTACTAAACATATGTTCAATTTTCTTGCGTGTAGGCATTAAATTTTCTCTATTTATATAGATTTTGGGTTTATCTCGTACTGGATCGAAGAAATGGAACGTCGAAGCGATCCATTCAAAGAACATCGTATCCATAATGCATCTTTTGGTTGCATTAGCACGTCATTTTCGGCCGCCTGTACGACTCGTCGAACACGTTAGCGTGCCGGTGGTAATTGTAAGGAAATCGAGCGGTCAGCTGCAACATCGTGTCGTTGATGAAGTGATAACAACATCATATGATGATGTTGGGATGCGTTGCGAGAGAGATGCGTTTGATGCACTTTTTGATCATGCGCCTGATAAACTACACGTCGTCAAAAAGGTTAGTTTCAACATTTTTTAAATCTATTAAGTTTTATAAATTAAATGCGCTAAATGAAGATTTAACTATGGTCTAAAGTACTTTTTAGTTTTAATGAATAAAGGAGGCGGTCACCTTACCTTTTGTTTTATAGGAGTAATGTAATTTATAGTTTGAAATGTGAAATTCACGAGTTGAACTCAAATTATTTTTTATATAACTCAATAAAACTTCGATAATTCAATGTTTTCAGGGACATGTTTTTTTTCTTATATTGAGAAGAAGATATGGAACCTTTTGTATATTTAATTGAAACTAGTTTTTTCAAAAAAATATTAAAATGATGTATACATTAATCATTGAAAAGGACTTTAAAAAAGTTTATAAACTTTTAAAAAGTTTATAATGTTCTGGTTATTTATAAACTTTTCTTTCATTTATTCGGACGACTTCACATTTCCACGCTTTATTTTATTTGTAGAGTTTGGTGACATTCGTAAATAAACATCTGAACAAAATAAATCTGGAAGTGACCGAATTGGAAAGTCAATTCCATGACGGAGTTTATTTGACACTTTTGATGGGTTTGCTTGAGGGATTTTTCGTATCCTTGTATAGTTTCCATTTGACGCCGACATCTTTTGAAGAGAAAGTTCATAATGTAGCGTTCGCTTTTGATCTGATGGACGAGGTTGGTTTTCCAAAACCTAAAGCACGGCCAGAAGGTAATGTTTTTTGCTCATAATAACTTTTATCCCAGATTATATTAGAGAACTTCTATAATAATTCATTTATTTG
>WYDF02007869.1:0-13802 GCA_009867245.2 Adranes taylori
ATTATTCAAAACAATAATATACAAAATAAGAATTTGTTTACTTACCAGCATTATATTATTTGTTTAAAATACACATTGCACACTAAACAATAAATAGGAAGCTCAAGAACTGTATAATAGCAAGTTGGCAACATCGCATATCTTTTTGATTTAATAAACAGATGACAATTGTGTGAGATTTCAGTTGCACGTGTAGTGGATATTGTAGTATTAGTCGTTTTGTACATGTGCTTTTGCAAAGCAAAATCTCTATTGGTTAAAGGATCAGCTGCGCTATAGGCATGTGTCTAGGAATGTTTAATCTGGATGTAACTCTTTATTTCTTCCTAATTTCGTTTCTTTTTCTGGAGTTTCGCTTACGTTATTATGTGATGCAAGTCAATTGTGATGGATGGATATTGCAAATAAATAAATAAAATATTATTCATAAATCCCTAAAGTTTGCCATTGTATGAATAAAACAAATGCCTATAAATATAATTCTATAATATATTTCAACGTTACATATTTATAAATTGAATTTTAATTTTATTTATAATTATTAACTATTGCTATGAAATGTATTTCTATACGTTGATTAATATTAATGCATCAAATATTTGAATTATAAAAACCTGTCGAAATATTTTAGGTGTCATAAAATTAAAATTTAAACATACCATGCATTTGCATGTTAATTATATCTATGTATAAAAATTCTAGGTAATAAAAACTGATTAACATTCACATTTAACCCACAAATTTTAATTACGTCTCATATAATATTCATTGGTACTAATAAAAAAATAATAATAACCACAATCATTTTTTATGGCGCATGCACAGTTTTTTAAGTAACACAAAATACTGTTGCAAAAAAAGAATAACATTGTTTGTAATTATACTCGTATGCATAATTATTTCTTTTGAAAACAATTATTTACACAATTAATTTGGTGACTATTGCGTTAATATTGGTATAGGTTGAAGCAAATAATAATGTAGAATTATTTGGCGTTCTGATAGAATTATATCCTAGAAAGTTAGATCTATTGAATATTATTTTCAATATCATGAATAGGTACTTTTTGGTATTATATAATACAAGGTATGATCAGATAATACGCGGAATTCTTAAATTTCGTGAGTAGCAGAAATCCAACTTTCAACTT
The DNA here is from genome assembly GCA_009867245.2 of Adranes taylori. Lineage (NCBI taxonomy): Eukaryota > Metazoa > Arthropoda > Insecta > Coleoptera > Staphylinidae > Adranes > Adranes taylori. Next base: position 1,152 of record WYDF02007869.1, read on the forward strand.
TTTATTGCTAGATATTTCCCCAAACACAGCTGCAGAGATAATAGTTAATCTAGTTTTACTTGTAAAAAAAGTGGAACAAAGAACTTGTATTAAGTTTTGTGTTAAGAATAAAATAAAGTGCAGCAGAGTGCTGGACATGTTAAATGTTATTTTTGGTAATACTTCTATGAATAAAACAAAGCTTTTATAAATGGTATAAGCGTTTCCAAGAGGGCCTCGAAAAGGAGGAGTGACCTGGGCGTCCTAGCACATCAATAACTAATAATAACATCGAAAAGGTAAAGAATATAGTTATGGACAACCGCCGACTCACTATCAGAGATGTTACTGAGAATGTTGATATTTTATTTGATTTATTTCAAGCTATTATTTCGAATGCATGAGACGAGTGGCAGCAAAATTTATTCCCAAATCAAAAGCAATGTCGAATTGTCTCTGTTCAGGAGCTGCTTAATAAAATCAACGATAATCCACAATAGCTGGAGATGACACATTGGTGTATGGACATGACGTCGAAACTAAAGCCCAAACATTCCAATAGGAGATTCCTGAACAGCCCATACCGAACAAAGCGCGCCAGGTTCGCTCGAATGTGAAGATTTTACTCACTGTTTTCTTCGAAATCAGTCTTCTTCTTCGACCGACGTTTGGTGACTACGGTGGATGTTGACGTTGAATAGAGCAATCTTCTAATCTCTTTATTATTCGTTTAACAATTGATTTCCAGGTCTCGATAGTTCGCTTGGCACGCTGCTTTAGTGAAACTTATTCCTGTCACTTTCGAAATAATATTGGTCCACCTAGTTGGGATCGGGCCCGTTTCCTTTTATCATCCGGTTTTCCCTGAAAAACAAGTTTTTCCATGCTGTCATGTCGAGAGATGTGTCCGACAAATTTTAAAATTCGTCCATATGTCATCGAAGATGGAGACATTAGTTCTGCTAGCCGTCCAGGGAACTGGCAACATCCTGCGCCAAACCCACATTTCAAATACATCAATTCTTCTCCTGTCATTGGAACGTATTATCCAGGTCTCCGAAGCGTACGAAACGACGGGAAAACTAGAGCGTTTATAAGGTTTGCCTTCGTTTTGCTAATGATATTTCGATATTTCCAAAGTTTTGTAAGTTTTTCCATGGCCGAGCAGGCACTTTCAATTCGCCGTCCTATTTCCAATTCGCAATTTTTGCCCAAATACACAATTTTTTCGACGACTTGAGTTCCCTATTTTTGTAGATTGTCTTCGATTTTCGTTATCTCGGTCTACTTTTGGAATTTGTTTTGAGTCCAAAGTCTCGTCTTACGTCCTCCAGTCTTTGAAATAACTCTAAAAGCTCTTCGGCGCAAATCCAAGGTTGTAGTGGAGGTCAAAGTACACAGTCTTGACGAACGCCTTTCCTAATGCACCATTTTTCGAATAATGTGTTATCGATTTTAATGACCGCTTGCGAACTCGCATACATGCTTCTGACGATAGTGATAAGAGGACATCGACATTAATGGGATAGTGTAAAATGAGTTCTTGCCATCAGACCATACCGTCAATAAAGAGTACTTACTACCTACTAGTTTTACACTTATCTTATCGGAGACGGTAGACGCTAAGAGTTGTACAGTTAGATCTGTATACTGCTTTGTACATGCAGTATGCAGATCATTCTCGTCAATAGGATTTGCTAAATGTTTAAATAAAGGTTGCTCAAATCATAGTTTCCATTTTTTGTTAGAAAAAATCCAAATCTAGGAGGACCTCGTGTAGTTCGAGTCGATGTTTCGGTTAAAAGAGCTTTACCAAACTTATCAAGACGCACGATGTTTACACTTGAATGGTTTTCAACCAACTAAGCTATATATTCGCCTTCTCTCAACTCCTCTTAGAGTAAGGCAATTTTGTTGTTATGAGCATACGTGATATCGGCAGGTGCATTATCGTGATGATAAGTTCCCACGATAATGCATCTGCGCACACTTTGTTGCTTGTTCGTGATTTTTTTGACAGAAACGGACACACCCAGCGACTCTTTTTACTGCGACTTTTTTCAATTCCTGAAGATGAAAAAGACCATAAACGGACGACGTTTTGCCGATATTCACGGATCAACGCAGAATCGTTAAAGTAATTAAACGTCAGATCGAAAATTGAATTTCAGACTTGCTTCGAAGAGTTGAAAAAATGCTGGAAGAATTGTATTATGTCCAACGGGGATCACTTTGAAGGGGACAATATTAACATTCATGAATAAATAACGATTATTTGAAAAAAATTATAATTCCGCCCTTCGTATTATTCTTAAACCCAATTGAGTAGATTGTAGAGGCTTGTTAATTCGAGCTGAACTACTGAAACATTCGTAGTAAAATATTTCCAATGGAAGATTTAAATAAAGAGTATAATGTTAAAGTGACCAGGCGTCCTCTTTTAGGGAGGACAGTCCTGCTGTAACAACCACAGCGTAGTGGCGTCATACTTGACAGCGGGATACCAATGTCCCTGTGTGGACGCCAAATCTATGTGACGACCTCCCGCAATCCATTTAATAAGTTAACGGAACTCCCACACTAGACGCTGCTAATGGGGAGGCTAGTTGCAGTTGGCAAGTAAACCAGGTGTCCTAGATCTTGCGGGTATCTGCAATAAACTTATCCACTAATGAGTGAACCACCATTCAAGTTTTAACAAAACCGTCTATTATTCTTTAGACAAAACAGAGAAAGAAATTGTGCCAATTTGATTATTATTGGCACAATAAAAATGTTAATAATAATCAAATGAACAAATGTTCAATTACGCAATGACGCAATAATAATAGCGTCAAAGCAATGACGCAATAATAATAGCGTCAAAGCAATGACACAATAATAATAAACAAAGCAAGTTAATCAAGCGGCGGTATAAATGTCATCACAACAATAATTAATAATTAACAAAAACGGCGTATAGCATATAAGCAGTATTCTAATAACAATATTAAAAACAAAAGCACTCAAAGTCACAGTGGTGGATGTAACGCAATATATAAATATAGTAAAAGCAAACAAAAGCAAAATATATGGGGTGATCAAAATAAAATACAGCGAAAATAAGGAAAGGTGTTACTTACAATTAATAATTAATTCGCAAACGCGGGTTGGAATATTTTGAATTCGAATATTTTGGTGCAGGCGGTGGGTACGGTATGAGTTTTGAAAATGTCCAATGTTACGTAACACCCCGGAATCTATTGATGTTATTGTTCTCAGCGGGTAATATTAGCATGGACCAGAGCTGAACATACATGAAGCGCCCCGAAGTACGTTGACGCCACAGTGTCCAACACAGGTGACTAATTCTAGCATACACCAAAGGTGAACACTTATACAACGCCTCGGAACCGTCGACGTTGCTTGTGTAACACGCTGGTATAAGCCACACCGATACACTCTAATCAGGCGGTGTGTGAAGGAATCGCGATGTAACGCCTCGGAGTTCATCGACGTTACTTGTACATAGGAAACGGGTGACGGAGATGAGTGAAGTTATTCAAAAATTAAGTAAAGAAAAGAATGCAAATTACTAAACAATATATGCTATACAATGTCTCTTACCAAATTAACGTTTTAACTCGTGTCGCTGCTCTGCTTCACTGGTCTGCTATTGGCTGCTATCGGATTTTCGAAATTTTGTATTTATTATTTGAAAATAAATCGGAAATTAAAAATATTCTGTTTAATTCTCGCTATTTATACCCAAATATTCACCCGTCTAATCAGTCCCTGTCTGTGTAGCCATCATATATCATTTTTCAGACTGCTCATATGTTTACATTTTAGCTATTAAAGAACCGTGTTATAATTATTTATTGATATAATTATTTACATAACAAAGGGACTTTGTTACACTTCTTTTGCAAGTTCTGTCCTCCATTGAAAAATGAACATGAATATGAAATTATTAATACACAATACAAAAATCTTTCATTTTTACGCATAATTTCGTTTCAAAATCAAACTAAACAGTCTTGTGTAAGCTGTAATCCCATAGCGTAGGCAGTATGCAAATTGAACTTGTGAAATACTGGTGGCTTCGCTATGTAAGCACACACAAAATAATATAAGATAATAGTTGTGTAATAGATGTATTGTTAAAGCGATTAATTTTCACTCGAAGGTTCGATCTGCCCTGGCGAGCAATTTTCTTTTAATTGTCTATTTTTTGTTATCTTTAAACTTATTTTTGAAAAAGTAAAATATTATTTTTAAATAATTGATGGGTAGCCAAATTCATGGGTCGGCAAATCTCGAATTTGCTTAAATAAAACGAATGGTAGTGAGTTACGGAAATATCTTAGGGATTACGGACTAGATAATACTTGTCCTCAAATTCTTAAATTATGCGAATTGATACTCATTATCTATCCCCGCCACAAATACAGCTACATAACGTTTCTTTTACGCGTTTTAACGAATCAAATGTTTGTTAGGAATTCTCGAGGACAAGAAAGACTCTACTCTACTTTGGGATTAATATCAATTATAAAGAATTTGTGCTAGAATATTCTTGCGAGAAAAGTTTTTATGTTGACTTTGTAGATGCAAAAGAAAATAGATGTATGAATTCATTTTAAGTAAAGTAATACTTTCTTATGGTTTGTGAAAAAAAGTTTTTTTGCGTCAAAAACTTTTTATCTACAGTTTTATTTTACTATTCAGCCTCCCATTTTGTGAGGTTCTAGACGCGCTACTGATGTCCTCCTTTTTATTGAACAAAGGTTGGTCACCTTAATCATGTGAACTGAAGTATATACGTGTTAATAAAGCAGAAACTAAAATTATATTAAAGGATTACTTGAAGTTTTTCTAGTTGGTTGCTTGCCTCAACTGGATTGTTATTGTGCCGCAATGTCGTACTGGCGTCTAAACAATAGAATGTCAATTGCTATCGTCTCGGGTTGCTGTCTCGGGAGCGAAACCCTCTTTATGGATCCGGCTAACGTTGTTTTGTCACCCAACTGGTCCCCGGCCTCACCTGGACAGCTCCGCTGTCCACATTGTCACGCTTTTGACGCGGTTATCTCTGCTCTCCGCAATGTCCTGGGTGACCTACGGTAGATCTCGTGGGTCCCTTTAACGTTCTCTTGATGTCCCGGTGGAACCTAACCAAAACAGGAACACGTTGTATTTCCTGTTGTAACCCGTTGTTTCTCTCGAGTTTCTCCCGTTTCTCCCGTTTTAACAACCAAAACAGAAGTTTTTCCCGTTGAAAATATTCTTCGTACTCAAATACCTATTTTTATCAATTTTCATGGCGATCGGTTGAACGGGGTAAAAGTTGGTCCTGCTCCTCACCTAGTCTCCATATTTGCCTACTGTGATTTTAGAAAAAACTGTGAAAGTACTGTGATTTTAGAAAAAATCAAAAGGGCCTTAGGTGGTCTATAAGATAAAGTTTATTTGAATGTCCTATCTTTTATAGTTTCTGAGATATATTGAAAAGTATTTTTAAACTTTGAACGTGGGAACGTCGCATTCTATAGAACACAGAGCCATCGGACTTTCTTTATTCGACGCATAATACGAGGCACTACATGTGCGCAAAATTTCATGGCGATCGGTTGAACGGTGTAAAACTTGATGTACTGCAACGTCATCTAGTGGCGAGTTAGAACAATGTAGATAGCATAAAAACCTTCTAGGTAAAAAAATACATATATGTGTCACTTTGCATGATGATCGGTTAAACGGTGTCGGAGTCTATTAATTTCAAACATATATACAAACATCTATATATCTATGTATATATATATATATATATATATAATAAGTGGTACTGTTTCTGGCTTATAGTCAGCGTCGTCACTACTACCGCCCCACTTCTCATCTCCACGATTGCATTATCAGTGAATTCTACTTATTCTACACAGTGCCGTCTTTACAATTTATGTGGCCCTGGCCACTTTTTATACTTGAGGCCACATACAAATTAAACGTTAAAGACATAAAAACTTGTGGCCTCCTAAGGTGCTAGGCCCCTGACCAGTGCCCAGTGTGCCCATGCGTAAATATGGCACTGATTCTACTACATCTGCCTTTCTCAGTGTTTCCGATTTAATTTTACACCATGATTCACACACAACGCCCTTAATGATCACTTTGTTGCAAAGTCCCATGATGTATTGCAATAATTCATTTTCATGTGGATGTGAAATATAATTGTCTATCGTAAGAATTGCTGTGCAGGGCAATCCGGTTTATTTTAAATCTTTTTTTGATTTTGAAATCAAGTTATAACAAAACCAGTTCTTGAAGACTTTACGGTCCACTTTTGAAGTCTTTTGGTCTCTAGATTACAGCAAGTGCACCTGTAGAAACATTTTCAAATTCCCTCGGCATTATTATTATCATCAAGGGCTATCTGCGGAATACTGTTCCATAACACTGCAGCCAAACAGCTTATTGCACTTTCCATGATCGTTTAGTCACATCAATCCAATATATCTGTGTACTAGTTTCAATATTTTGTAGCAAAGTTTTTGTACCAATTTAGATTCAACTTTTGTTGCTCCAACTAGGTCTCTTCTTCTGGATGCCAATGCTTCACATTCATATAAAATATGTTGAGCTGTCTCGCTTTCCTCCAAATACAACCTACACTCTACTTCAGCAGCGTGCAGGCCAGTTGTTTTCATATATACCCTCAGATGTGCGTGTTTTGTTAGCAGGCCAATTACCATGTCCTCCCAAGTTTCAGCAAGTCTGAAGTTCTGTTCTTACATGTTTTCCCTAGAAAGGGCTTGCTGTATTGATTTCCTGCTGAAGTTTATGTGTTTTTGAATGATCCAGGTTCCTATTGCTTCTCTAATGGAAGTAGCAGGTATTCCCAGGCCCGGCTTACCGCGGGACACGGAAGTCCAACTGTCTGACTTGTTTACACTTGTCACTATAGTAATGGATTCTTGAACATGTGGGGCTTTCCCTTTCAGATCCTTTCAGAATCCCTTTCAGGTCTCCCTTTCAGATCTCGTAGATATGTCGACATGTTGTCTGCTTTGCGTTGCGTACCTATTGCCGTGAAAGGTCCTTTCGAAAGATTTGTTTGCAGTTTGGCTGCTAGCTTAGTATTTTATACTTCCTGGCAGTGTCTCCACCAATTTTGCTTTCCTGAAATTTTTATTGTAATCCGTCAGAGTTTTTCGATTGCACTTCCATTCGCCAGTTTTTATCGCTTTATTAAAGTTCTTCCGCACTTGCACTCTTAGACTTGTTAATTCAGAGAGTTTTCCTGTTGAATACCTTACCGGTGACGGGACAATTTTCATTGTAGGCTAATACAATTTCTTCCACCAGTTGGTTGGTAGTATAGTTCAGCCTTATTCCTAATCTTTTGATAAATTTCCCGCAGGTTTTCTGAACTGTCATTCTTATACGACTCCCAATCAGTTTTTCGCAGGTTACGATCAAAGTCTGTGCTTAGTAATAGACATTTTTTTCTGAAATTTGATCTATTTGTGATCATACCAACTTCATCATTAGATACATACCAATTTTTCAGATAGTTACTTATATGGGATGTCCGTATATAACTTCCCGTCTTTGTGTTGTGACAAAGGTAGGCTTGCTGTCTGTGTTCGTTATAATGTAATTGAAGAGTGATCCACCTCCTATGTTCGTATCGGAGCTTTACCAGCTCTAATTGTGCGCGTTCGCATCGCAGCCCGGATAAGCTCAGAACCAGATCCTCTGGTGCTCCTGTTCAGGTTGTCCAGTATCTTTGTTGGAGGAGTCGGCTTGTCATGAGGTAGGTAGGCCGATCCACGCATAAACTCTTTCGGACCACCGGTGCCCTTGTGTTTGATTACTCCTAAGTCCATTCAAACTAGGAATGTTAGTGATAGACATTTTATATATATATATATATATATTGCATGGCATAGATGACTTTCCAATTACAACAAGTTTTAGTTTATAGGTTTTTCAGGCAGTAGATTTAATCAGCCCTGTTAGTTTTTCTGTAGACAGAAGCACTTGTGTTTTTCGCTTGAAGCAAGAGTTTAACCACATGGCATATGAAAATTAAGCCCGGTGTCATGTAAAGTGGAAAATTTGCAAATTTTTATTTTTTACTTTACAAGCTCTGATTTATGGGCAATTTCGACAATTTTCATGTTTTCCCTTTCAGTACAGTGTGCAAACAGATCGAATAGTAATTTTGAGGGCCCTATATCAAATAAACCGGTATCAAATATGCGGCACTTAGTGCAGAGTTTTTGTGTAATTTGTAGGATGCTGGTAAGAAAGATTTAAAAAAAACGTAATAAGTATATTTGATACGATTCTTTAAAAATGTGCCAATAAAGGTTTATATTTTATGTTTAAAATATAATATTTATTTTATTTGTATGAATATTGAATATAAATTTGATTCAATATTTTTTTATTATGCTGTCGAGGATTTTACGAAAATAAATCAGTAACAAACAGACAGAAGAAAAGAAGATAATATTATCATCAACCGTCACGTTGTCTCAAACGTGAGTCCCAGAATATTACGATACTTATATCGACGATAAGACGGATTAAAAAGACGAGACGAATAATAACATTATGATGTCTTTCTAGCTCGTAGATGTTTAAGAGCTTATAAAAATAAGTATTCAGACATGTATTCAATCGAAATTGTCAAGTACACACTTTGATATACAAACTTTGTTATACTATCCTGTTCAAAAAGTTTCAGGCATTTATTTATAATAATTCTTATATTGATATCACCTCGTACACATTTAATCACATTGTTCACATTGAATAAAATATTTGCAGTTTAAATAACGACGAGCGCACGTTCGGAGTTTCGTTCCTCGTCAAGCAGTGTGCGTTTAATTTTTATGTATCGACCTGACATTATGCTACAGCACTTCTTCTTCCTTCTCAAAACTCCTTTTGCTGTCAGGCGTCGGAGTCCTTTAGACAACTTGCATACGCTTTCCTGTTCAGAGCGAAATGCTGTATCTCTGGAAATGTCTCTCCACATTCTGCTGCCACTGTAGCCTTGAACTCCTGCCTTGTGTTCCTTCTGGCTTTCTGGGCTTGCCTATAGCACTGCCTTTGGCTTCTTTCCCTCTCCCATTCTGTTCAAATGTCCATACCAGCGCAGCGTCATTTTCTCTAATGTCTTAATAATTGACTCCTGATGTAACTGAGTCCTTATAGTGGTATTCCTAATGCAATCCGTTCTTGTCCATCCAACCACTCTTTGCAACTACTACATTTCAGTCGCCTGAAGCCGACTTTGATGTTTTTTCAAAAGAGTCAGGCTTTCTTGCCATTTAGTAGTGTAGGTTGATAAATTGTCTTATATATCCTGATCTTCGTATTTTCAGAAGTCTCCTTCTTCCCAACAGTTATCTGGCTAAGCTAAGCTGGTCTGTACCCTGTAGTTCACTTCTGCATCTGGTTTTCCATCCAAAGTTATTATAGTTCCAAGGTATTGAAACCTGGTTACCTGTTCTAATTTCTTTCCATCCTGTTTGATATTAATTGATTCATGCTCCTCTTGTTTCGATACTACCATTGCCTTTCTCTTCTCTACATTAAGACTCATCTCATGATCCCTTACTGTACTTGCCTATTCAACACCCGCCATTTGCAAATCTTCCTGGTGGTTTGCTATACATACAATATAATCCGCTTTTATGAACGATTGAATGTACACAGGTCTCAATCTCAAGTTTCTTACCTTGCACCGTGCTGTCCTTCTCTTAACACTGCTGAAGAATATGGTTCAGCAGGTTGATGGTTCAGCTGTTTTGGCACTGTATCAAAAGTTGCTTGTAGGTCTAATAAAGCTAATCACATGAGAAACATGTCCATGACTAGCTGGATAATAAAGATATGATCTTGAGTTTGACGACCCTTCCGAAATGCTGCTTGTTCTTTTTCTGACTCTCCCTCTACTTTACCCCCGAATTTCCATTCCAGAACTTTTGAATATACATTGAGGACAACTGATGATAGGCACACTGAACTATAGTTCAATCACTTGTTTGTACTCCCTTTCTTATGGATTGGGGATACTATATTCATTTTCCAATCTGCAGGGATCTTGCAAGTTTCCCATGCACTCCTGCATATTTACTACATCCAATGAACAACTGTGTTACTTCCCAGCTTCATCATTTCTGATACAATTTCAACTGCTCCTGATGCCTTTCCTAATCTTATTTTGGCAATGGCTATCTGCTATTCAATACAACTTACTCCCTTCCCCTCCAGACCTTCCTCTTTTTACATGTCATCTTTTGTTAGTTCCTCTTCTTGTTCGACCCTAAAAGCTGCTTTATAGTGATCATGCCATGCGCGAATAACTGCATCTTGGTCAATCACCACTCTCCCATTTTATCTTCAATACTCGCTACTTTCATACTTTCATTCAACACTTTCCTTTCAAACCTTTTTTTTTGTCTACCAGAACTTTCTTTGGTGTACATAATAATTTTCTTGTATTTCTTTCCCAAAGTCTTCCCATACTTTTTCTTTTGCGAGCTTGACTGCAACTTTTGAGTCATTTCTCTTTTGGATATAGTCCTGTCTGTCTTCATCTGGTTTATCTGATATCCCTTCTTCCAAGCAGCTTTCTTCAATTAAATTTTGTCTTTTACTTTATCATTCCACCATCTTGTTGGCTTTATATGAGTTCTTACCACAAATCTCTCTGATCTTGGTTAGCAATGTCTCTTTCAATACCTTCTACCGTAGTTCCATTCGAGTATGTGCATCTTCGATTCCTTCCACTTCCTCCTTCCTAGAATGAAGTTTCTCTGTCACCAACATCTGGTATACTTCCTTCTTTTCTGCATCTTTCAACTTTGCAACTTTTATTCTCTCATAAGGGATCACCAGTCGTAGTCCTAGTGGTCTCAGTAGTCTCAGTGGTAACATAGACGATCGTACTATTAACATCTCTACTCTCTACACAGAATTCAATCATCTTGTTTCCATTAGCATTTATAGTTGACTCTGCTTCATGTAATCCCATAGTCCCATATGCTCGGAGTTTCAGTCTCCCATGAATACCACATGTCGAACTTGAGGTTTCACTTTGTCTACTATTTCCTGAAGTTTGGTGTAGAATAATTCCTTCTCAAACTGCTCTGCATCTTGCGTGGGGCATGCACATGAATGAGATATATTTTCTCTTGAAGTAACTCTAATAATTCTGGAATTCACAGATTCTCAGTCCAAAACTCTATCTCTATCCCTTTACTCTCTACCTATAGTCTACCCCTTTCAATTATTATGCCAACTCTCTTTTTAACGGTACTAATTTGTTCAATCCCTGAATATATTGGACAGATACTATACTATAATTGTATTTTTACCACCATAAATGACATAAAAAAGCTTGCAACTTTTACTAAGAAATGTAACTTAGTTTTAAAAATAACTCCAGTAACAGCCTTGAAGTTATTCATCACATTACGCAGCATTGCCAGTGACCACCTCCTGTCGGATCCTTTCCTTCAGTGCTTCAACTGTTTGTGGTGGGTTATCCTGATACACTTTACTCTTCAGGTAACCTCACAAGAAAAATTCGTACGGTGAAAATTGTTAAACAAGAAAATTGTTAGGTCCGGTGAACGGGGAGACCAAGCGATATCCCCATTTCTAGAGATCACGTTATTTGGAAATAAAGTATTAACAGCATTCATGGTTATTCTTGCCGTGTAAGAGGTTAAAATATCTCCTCGTGTAGTTCGTACTGAGGAAGTTGTGGAGTAAAAATGATTTCCAACATGTCTGCGTATCTTCTCCGTAAAAACCTTATGCAGATTGTTATAAAGAAGAAATTATCCAAATCTATCCAGGCGTTCTCAAGTGATGCGCTTACCAACAAACAGGATTTCATTTTTATTATATAAATTATTCCACACTGAATTCTACAATTTCCCGGCCAACTTTTCCAATTTTTCTTTCCGTAAGAACCTTACTCGGAGTGCTAGGAACACTTATAAAAGAAATTCGCCTAATCGATCCAGCCGTTCTCTACTGATGCGCTCACCAATAGATTTAAGTTTTTCTCGAATTTTCTAAATTTCTAAATTTTCCTTTTCAGGAACATTTGTATGCGCTTATCAAAGGATTTCTGTTTTTCTAGAACTTTCCAATTTTCCTTGCAACTTTTTCAATTTTTCTTTCCGTAAAACCCTTACTCGGACTGTCAGCAACATTTTTAAAAAGAAATTAGTCAAATCGATCGAACCGTTCTCAAAAGAACGCGCTTACCAACCAGTTTTTCCCGAATTTTCCAAGTTTCCGGTCAACTTTTCCAATTTTTTCCCCAAGAACCTTACTCAGAGTGTTGGGAACATTTGTATGTGCTTACCAAAGGATTTCTGTTTTTCTAGAATTTTCCAATTTTCCTTGCAACTTTTTCAATTTTTCTTTCCGTAAACCCTTACTCGGACTGTCAGAAACATTCTTAAAAAGAAATTCGTCAAATCGATCCAGCCGTCCTCAACTGATTCGCTTACCAACGGATTACAGTTTTTCCAGAATTTTTCAATTTTCCTTGCAAGTTTTCCAATTTTTCTTTCCATTAAACCCTTACAGAAATTAGCCAAATCATCAAGCCGTTCTCAGGTTATTTTCTTACCAACAAAACAGCTATTTGTTTTA
>WYDF02007880.1:0-13802 GCA_009867245.2 Adranes taylori
TTAACAGCCAATTTTTTGGAAAAAACTTTTTATATGAAAAATTGTTCCTTATGCCCGCCCCCCCCCCTATTTGAATTACGTATTAACGGATTGCAGTAATTTCAATACAAGAGACGTACTAAGGTGAAATAGAAAAAATTGTGAAAACATGAATCCTATATCGTTATGTATTACATACCTATATGGTATATGAAAGAGAATAATTATAAGATAATAATGTGTAAAACTACTTGACATAGGGACAATTAATTTACTGAACACATATATTTCAAAATATTGTTAGCTGTTTACGCGATGTCAAAGTGAAAGTAGACAGTATAAATCATATCTACAATTTGGTTTCGAATTATACAAGTCGCGTTCTATTTTATTATTTGTGGTTGTACATCAAATAAACTATTCCAAAATTCATAGTAATTTTCATGTATTCAGATATTCTTTTCAAGTGCGTCTTTCATTTATCTGTAGAATCTTTAATTTCTTTATGAATATAGGCATTTGAAACTTGCCTGCCTTACTTCACTTAGTTCCTGTTACTCCAGTGTGGATCATATGGCACACACTAGAGTTCTCCATCTGACCCTGTTCGCTGTCGTTCCTTTGATGTTTGTACAGGATCTCCCAATGGCTGCCACGTCCGAATCGATGATCCGGCACCACGTCATTACCGGTCTCCCTCTTCGCCTGCCTCCTTGGTGGTTCCAGTCCAGGGCCTGCTTTGGAGTGTCTTGTGGACCTCTTCTCAAAGTATGGTCGATCCATCTCCATTAGCTCTCCTTTATGATGATTTCAACCTTCCGTTGTTTGGTGCGCTGCCAGATTGCTAAATTAGAAATAACATTTGTCCAGCCGTATTCCTAGTATAGCTCTTAAGCATTTATTAATTAATGTTTGGACACGCCGTGTGTTGTTCATTGCCACCTTCCAATTCTTAAACCCATAAAGGAGAATAGCCTTCACGTTCGAGTGAAAGATCTTAAGCTTTGTCTTCAGCAAAAATTCACTAGATCATTCTTGTTTTCACTAGATCAAATTCACTCTTGTTTTTGTTTTTCACCCTGAGCTCTTTGGTTTTAGCCATGCTGATTCTTAATCCCACGCTCTGAGCCTATGTTTACAGGTCCTTGAGCTTCTCTTAAAAGTGTGAGTCAGAAGGCAGATATCATCCACGAAATCCAGGTCTTCCAGGCGCTTGATCCAAGTCAGTTGTATTCCTCTCCTTTTATGCTAGGTTACGTTCCTCATGAACTGATCCAGTCGCAGCAGAACTAACAATGGTGAAAGAAAACATCCTTGCAATAGTCCAGAATTTATGTTAAACGCCTCTGAGAGACTGTCGTCATGTTTCAAAAATCATGTTTCACTATCGTCATATCTTCTATACATCATCGTCACAACGTTGATGATCTTTGTGGGACCCCATAGTTCACAATTTTAGAACACAGATAATTAAAGCATAGGTAATCCTTTTTTGGTAAAGCATGTACAAATTTCTTTTTAACTAACAACATGGATATGTAGCAGAAGTAAAAAAATTTATCCACGAGAAATCAAACTTATGTTGATAACATTCAATATTCTTCAAAGTTTGGTGCATCACAAAATTGTCAATAGTTGTTTTTTTAATACTCCTGGGAGGGTTTCTTTTTTGTACTCTACAAATGTTACCCACTTAAGCATCCAAGGGTAACTTTTTATCATCTTGTTCTAGCCTCCTTTTTTTTTTAACCTTACTAAACACTATCAACTTTTCAGGAAAGCAATCTACAGTACATTGCAGCTTATTGTGTTCGTGAGGCCTAGCTCCATCTTCTATATATTTTATGATCGTTCTGTATCCCTGATTGTTGTGAATGGAAATAAAGGAACAGGTTAGCAAAGCTCTTTTTAATTTGCCCTTTGGAATTTGGAGCACAGATAATTAAAGTATATTCCATTTTTCCGTAAAGCTTTCATAAATTACATAACTTTCAGGTGTGATACGAAGCGGATGTAAAGAATTTGATTTTCTCTCCTCAATAACACAGATGCTTTAGCAGGCCTTCAAAAAGGAGTATCTATCAATGACGCTATACCTATTCAGAGTAATACCAGAAGCTGTAAATAAAAGTACAAGACGAAGAAGGAATGCGCCATCGTGACGACAGACATAAGAAACTCATTTAAAAGCCGCCCCCTTGGAATAAAATTTACCAATGCTTTACAAAGGATAGAAATGTGGCAAGAGCACATTAACCTAAGAGAAAACTATTAATACCATTTCACCACTCCTAATGTATAGATTGTCAAATAGTACAATATCTGAACTCTTATTTTAACTTTGACCTTGAATCTGGGAGCATGGAGATTTAATTTAAAATGACTTAATGATTTGTATAAATTTTCTAACTTGGTTTGTATAAATATAATGTAATTGTATGTATTATCCTGATTGGAATTTATACTTAGCTTTATCTGCTTTGTTTTGGACTACAGTTAACTCGCGATAATCCGACAGTTACGGGCACGAGGGGGTGTCGGATTATAAAAAAAAACGGATTTGCAAAGGTTAATTTTTTTAAATGAATTTTGACTCAAAGGCAAGAAAATTGAAGTTGTTATGTATATACAATACAGTACGTATATTGTTACAATACATATTGAATAATATATTTTAGAGCCATTCAGGATATAAAAAAACTCAATTAGGCATAGTTTCACACAAATGAATAAGTATATGTATGCAATCCAAATTTATTAAATAAAAAATAAAAATGTGTATGGAGAAGTACATTATACGTACATAAATGTATGTAGTTACGTCTTAAAAAATCTGTAATCGTTTTTTGTTTATTCTTACGTAAAGAGCCTGGCATGGCTTTTTCTTGAATATCTTTTAAGATTAAAATGTTCTCTCTCCTCACACCAACGTATCAAAGTGTTTGCAGCCGACATCGCAAGTGATTGTGATAACTTCATCGCAAGTGATTATGCATTTCACCTCCATGGCCTCCTCAATCGTGTCGTCGTCTACAACATGAGCCTGGATTATCTTCTCTTCTGTGAGTTCAGAACCAAGGTTATCGTCTAATACCCATCTTCTCAAGCCTTCTGCAGATTCTTGCGGAATGTTAATTTCATCACAATGTGTAAGCACAGCCTCGGTAACATCGTTGTTATCTGTAGATTTGTTATTTCTGTCGTCTTTCTTTGGAAGGTGTGGGTTTTCTGGCGAAACATGTTTCCAAGATTTTATCAGAGTTAAAGACTTGACTTGACGCCACGCAACTGCTGTACTGACAATGGCATCCTTGATGTTAATTTTTTTCAAGATTGATGTGATGTCTGCGTTAGGTTTGCTCACGATATCAATCAGTAGGCGCTTCGTGGACTGTGCTTTGATGACATTTTGATCCATCGGCTGAATCAGTGCAGTCGTATTTTTTGTCAAATACAAAGACTCTATGTAACCGTCAGCCGTCTTAACTCTCAATTCTTCCTTGTCCGGGTGTCTATCTAACAATAAAAGGGCCTTCAATGGCAGATATTTCCCTCCCTTTAAATGTTCTTTGACTTCTTGCATAAAATGAAAACCAGACTTAGAAAACCAGACTAAAAAAACTTCTTTTATGACCCACACTCGGCTTTGGATTTGTACGATACTGGAAGAGATTCGACTTGTTTTTAAATGCCCGTGGGAACTTGGATTTACCCACAGGTAAGAGTTTTAAGATATGGTTTCCAGCGGCCGTTAATGTGATTAATGGCCGCTCTTTGTGAGGTTTCCGTCCTGAAACTTTTTTTCTTCCGCCGTTACAAAAGTTTAGTTGGGAGTTGCCGCCAGTTTAAGCCGGTTTCATCGGCATTATACAGTTGCTCGGGCGTAAGGCTTAGTACGGCGATTTTGGCGTTTAAATTGAATGAATTGAGAAACTTCAGTCTCGTCGGCTGATAGTTTTTCTCCACTCATCTACAAGAAACGAATGCTATGACGCTTCTTAAAGTTTTTGAACTAAGCATCGCTTGTACGAAAATCATCTTTGTTGATTATTTTACGATAAAAAACTTGAGCTTTCTGTTTTAAAATATCTCCCGAACTAGGGGTATGTCTGCTTCTTTGTTGCTTAAACCAAGCGTACAGAGCTTCCTCAACTTGAGGGTGTAAGCTCATGCAAAGGATTTTTCTCTTAAGAGTCATTTCCTACAGTTTTTATAAATTGTTCTATTTTACCCCTATTTTTTATTATCATCGGAAACGGTAGGTCGCCCGATATCAAAAACTTTAGAAATGACAGTTGGTGTTTCAACACGGTCGTACCTTTTAATAATTTCCCAATCACACAACACTTCACACAACACAATCACACAACACAAAAATAAAAATTCAACAATTAACGTAGCAGCTTTCAGCATACAGTAACAACATTAAAGGAGCACGCTCGTTAAAGGAGCACGCTCGTTAAAGGAGCACGCACATTGAAACTGTCGTGAGTCACGGGGCAGACGGGAGGAGGTGCCTGTCGCGACAAGTCACAACAAGTGTTTGCGTGTCTGTGCCTGCACAGCACACAGCAAACCCAGTCATCCGACGTGGCGTCGGACTACCGAGCGTGTCGGACTGTCAAATGTCGAATTATCGTGAGTCAACTGTATTATGAAAATCTAAATATTCCAAAATGGTATAAATGATGGATTGAATTACGTTATATTCATTTAATTGTTTTCAATTTTGTTTAGGAATTTTCTTATAATATTAATAAGATAATATTTTCAACATCATAAATTAAAATTAAAATAATTTTTGAAACGTCCTTGAACGATTTTGAAGTAGATGGCATACTTCGGATACAAAACAAATTCAAGTTTAAAAATATCTATAAATAAGAAAAAAAATACGCATAAATATAACAAATGCTGAAATTAGACAATATTGATGTCAACACTGTTCTACTTCACACAAGTTTTATTTTCTTTTCATTTTTTTGCGACATATTAATAAGTTTTTAGTTTTTATTTTTATGTGTAAATTTTAAATAGTTGACCTTACTCTTGATGAAAATTTATTATATTTTGAGAAAAAAAAATTAAGTTGAATCGTATATCAGATTTATTTTTAACCTCTAATATAATACCTAAAACAATTTTCAGTCAGCCTATTTATGCCCACAATTACGATTTGATTGTGTAATTTCATTTTTATCTTCTCTTTTACCGAATATCTTTTAAGTTTTCGTATTACCCCTCCTCGCAGTTTTTTCATGACCTTGGAATCTTGTATTCGTCATTTTTCACAGCTCCTTATATTAGCCATCAAAATGATCACGAAACTTCACCTTAAGATCAAATATAGTATTTATTCGAAAAACTAATTTTTATAGTTCATCATATGTCCACATCTTAAATGCTCCTGAAAGCTATTTAAGTATGACTGGAATGCAATTATCGATTTGCAATTCAATATTCATTCGGATGATAAAATTCTAAATGCGCTTCTAAATATGGACGTAAGATAACGTCAGAGGACTCACTTATCATCCTGATTCTTAATTCCAATTTAAGTATCAATAGCACATTTTAAAATATACATTTCGAGCAAATCCAGTTGCCCAAACAAATAATCGAGTAGATACTATAAAATTATTTTGCAAACTTCCAACGTAATGTATCCTTTACTCAAAAGCGGCATTAAATTTCATGTATCCCAATAAAAGTTCACATTTACTAAACTTTAGAATACTTACGCGTAGAAAAGTATTAAATATTATTACAATTATTATTTGGTTGGTCGACACAATTTATGTGGATTGCATATTATTGTTTGTTCGGGGTCCGTTCACATTCCTTAAGCCCTAAATACGTACACAAATCGCATCTATTAAACATTGGCTGTGTTTGCCGACGTCGAACCTCATAAATGTTTGGATTGCGATTATTAGGCTGTATAGAAGAGTGAGTTAACACTCTTCAACTTACAGTCCTTTTTACTTACTTTATTTGATACAACTGTAACGCAAATTCCTGTTGGGGATTAAAATATTTCTTGAGGCATCATCTCAAAAGATTTAGCATCACTTGTAACTGGAAAACATTTAGAGTCCCTTTCGTACTCAATAAATTAGACCTTGACCTCAATAAAACGTTTAATCTAGGAACTAAACTTCTGGACAAAATTCAGGAAAACTCATTATCATTACTTGTAATTTTTCGACGTTTTAAATCATTAAACATTTTATGTTGTTGCCCTACAGATCACTCTATAACCACAGCCGATAGACAATTGCAATTTTTAGACAGATGCAAAGTAACAATTTGCTTCTCACTAAGCCATTTAACGGTGTTAATGGCTTTACATTTGAGACTTTTTTAAAAGTTAATTTCATTAATTGAATGCAATGCATTGTTTAGTGCACTTTGAGCAAAAGAAAAGGAAAGCAACTTAAGAGAAATCGCAGTGACAGCAATAAGTAGTTAAAGATAGACGTAACCAGCGATACGTAGCTAACTTGTTAGGAGTTAGCCAATCAACAATTAGTCGAACGGTTAACGCAGTTACTATAGAACTCCAGGCTGGCTCATAAGAAATCTAAAGATGCAAGAGATGAACGATACCTTATGCAAGATGTCTTAAGAAACAGATGTCCTAACAGTTTAGAGCTAAGTAGAGCCCTGACAGAAGCTCGAAATATAGTAATGTGCTTTACGAACGGTGAGAAGATTTAATGAAAAAGGATTGCGTAGTAGAAGGTCAGTTATTGCATCATGGAATATAGAGTTGCTAGACACGCGTAACTTGGACCATTGACGACTGGAAGCAAATTTAGTTTTCAAACGAAATAAGAATAAGCTTTAATTCACCAAATGGAAGTGAACGACACTGGCCAAGACCAGGAAAGAGGTTTGCTGTCGGTAATATTTCCCCAAGGATACCATGTTTTGATGGATCAATAATACTCTGGGGAGGTTGCATGGTTATACGGATTTGGTTTTCATATGGCGCAGACCAGTGAATGCACATTTCTACGTAGAAAATATCTTGGAAAAACATGTGATGGCATTTGACATTAATTTATAGAGGATAACGCTACTCTTCGCGTTGGTAGAGAGGCACTCTACTACCTTCGTTTCGTAAATATTCAAACTATTAACTGGTCAGCCAGATAAGAACCCCATAGAGCTTCTATGGGTTGCAATAAAAATTTAGTTCCAACAAGTTTTAAAGACCTTAAAGGAGTCGTTCTTCACGACCAGGCGTATATTCTCCAGGAAACCATTCACAACTTCATCAAAGGCATATCCATATGAATGGAGGTAGCCATACGAGCTAGATAAGGATTGAATTCAAATCCTTACGATTTCATTTCACCTTCTTCTCCTTTTCAAAGATTTTCAACGATATCATAGATAGCAGTTTAGGAGACCCATAGCAATTTTTTTAATGGCCTTGGAATCTTGTACTCGCTATTGTTCCATTCTATTTTCTCCAACAGTTCCTAAAGCTTCAAAATCATGACGAAATCCAAGAAAATTTAGATTATCAAATTTAAACTTTTAAACATAGCAACACTATTAATATATAAATTTGAATAGGATTATTTTAGCACACGTAACTGTTCCTTGTGTTTTTACTTTACCCTAAGATCTATTGTCAAAATAAAGTTGTTTAAAAAAATGGACTTTTGCTATAAAAAGCTTTGTTCATGTTGAAAAGAGGTCAATTCTGAAAGAGAAAAAAAACTCCTAAAAAATTTATATTTCTCCTAAAAAATTTTAAAAACTGGAGATGTCACCTCTTCAAAATGACCGATTCATTTATATTTATGTACCAGTTTTTTTTTTTTATTAAATATATGTAGTAAAATGCTCTAGAATGATTTTTGAAGACTATTTTTTGAACAATTTAAAAAAAATGCCAAAAAGGAGTGTCGGGCGCCAATTATACTCGCTAAACATATGTTCGTATTTTGCTTAATAGAACAAAGTAATAATTAAAGGATTGGTGGTTATCATATCCTAGAGAAGTGTTTTGACACATCGCTCCGGTTATAAATAAAGTTTTCCCCACTTTATTCAATAGTGAAGATTGTGTGAAGGGAAGTCGATCTAGTGAGATGTGATTAATATTTACAAAATATTTTACATTAGATAAAGATTGTTAGAAACTTAGACTCAGAAAGTGTGTTAAACATACATAAAGCAATACAAATTGTGATAAAGAAACAAATGCAAAAAGTGTGAAATAGAAAAATTACATGTTTTCATTATTTCTAATGGGTCCTTTATTCAAATGCTGCATTATGTTGCATATATCACAAACAATGTTCACATTTACATTTACAAGATTTTTCTTCAATGTGGTATTGAAGTCACACACTGAACACTTGTGTGCCTTCTCTCCTGAATGTTTGTGATTTGTAAGAGTACTCTTTCGTGCAATCCTGAAATCGCACTCTGAATATATGTGTGCGTTCTCTTCAGATAGTATTACTTTGTAATTTGATAGAGTTCTTTTATGTGCAGCTCTTTAATCGCATTCTGAACAGTTGTATGGCTTCTCTCCTGAATGTATTCGCTTGTGAATTATAAGATTTGTTTTCCACGTAGTCTTTAAGACATCACACGCTGAACTGTATCAAACTGTATTCTGGGACAAAATTAACGAATGGGCGGCAAGAAAAGACAGAAGTTTTAATTACCTATTCTATTATTTTTACTAATTCTTTTACCTTTTGAATGACTTAATTTTAATTAACCTAACTTTTACTTAACTTAATGTTTTTACTGTCAAAATAAAGTAGTCAAAATGACCGATTCATTTGTACTTATATACCAGCGGTTTCTTTTAATATATGTAGTAAAATGCTCTAGAATGATATTTGAAGATTATTTTTTGAACAATTTTAAAAAAACTTAATTGAAGAAATTAAGAAGATTTTTCTTCAATGTGGTCTTGAAATAACATAATGCTGAACACTTATGTGCCTTCTCGCCTTAGTGTATTAGTTTGTGATTTATTAGAGTACTAGTCGTACAGCCCTGAAATCGCACTCTGAACACATGTGTGCCTTCTCTTCGGATTGTATTAGTTTGTAATTTGTTAAAGTACTTTTATGTGCAGCCCTGTAATCGCATTCTGAACAGTTGTATGGCTTCTCTGCTGAATGTATTCGTTTCTGAATTATAAGATTTGTTTTCCATGTGGTCTTGAAATCACACGCTGAACACTTGTATGGCTTCTCTCCTAAATACGGCTTTTTTTCGGAATATTCCTTCTCTTCGGAATGTATTCCTTCGTATGTTACAAAATTTTTCTTCCATAAGATTTTGGAGTCACACGCTAAAACCTTGTGTGCCTTCTCCCCTGAATGTATTAGTTTGTGATTAATGAAAGTTAAATAAAAATCTTCGGATTTGGACATCAGAATACTGTATTTAAATTAAGTCCGTTTGATATTATCTGCCAACGTTTCGGTTTGTATTTTAAAACCATCATTAGGACTATAAACAATTGAAAAAATTGTAGAAACATCAAAAAATACGTTAAAATATACGGTCAACAGCCTCTAATAGTTGTTACAGTACAATAATTATAATTTGTGAAGACACCTAATAAGTGTAACTACAGTGATCGCATGATCTTAGCTATTGTCACGAACCTTATAAACTAGTAATGAATGTTAAAGTTTTTAGATGACAACAATGACAACAGTTTAATGAAACAATGTAGGAGACTTCGTAGGCACCAAAAGGAACAGTTATGAGTAACCAGAATTAACTGGTGATAGAAGTTATCAATTACTTGAAATACTGGAAGTACTTGAAGTAATTAATAACTTCTATCATCAGTTAATTCTGGTGACTCATAAGGGTTCCTTTTGATGACTACCAAGTCTCTCACATAGAATAGCAAGAAGACTGGATCCTTTTTATATATAAGACTTTTAACACACTTGAAGTAATTGATAACTTAAAGTAATTAATATATTCTATCATCAGTTAATTCTGGTGAATCATAAGTGTTCCTTTTGGTGACTACCAAGTCTCTCACATAGAATAGCAAGACGAATGGATCCTTTTTATATAAAAATATTAACACAATTGAAGTAATTGATAACTTGAAGTTTAATTAAACTACATTGTTATCAGCTAGACATTTTAATAGTCATTACTTGTATATAAGGTTTGTGACAACACTTGAGGTCATGCGATCAGTATAGTTACACTTATTACGTGTTTTCACTTTAAATTATAATTATTGGACTGCAATAACTATTAGAAGCTGTTTACCGTATATTCTAACATACTAACATTCTAACATGTTTATAGTCCTGATGAGGGTTTTAAAACATGAAAACCGAAACGTCGACAGATAATATCACACGGATTTAATTTAAATATAGCATTTTGTTGTCCAAATCCGAAGATTTTTATTTAACTTTCATCGTTTATGTTGGACGTGATCACACAACACTATAGAGAGTACTCTTTCGTGGAGCCCTGAAATCGCGTTCTGAACACTTGTATGGCTGCTCTCCTGAATGTATTCGTTCGTGTACTACAAGATATGTCTTCTATATGGTTTTGAAATCAAGCGCTGAACACTTGATTTCTGAATTCGCTAATTCGTACCTTCGCTAATTCTGATTTCGTATGATTTCTCTAAAATTTATTTTAGCATAATTATGCACAGAAAAATAGTAAATATTATGACAATGATTATTTCGTTGGTCGACTGCATTTATGCGGATTAATTGGTTCCTCGAGTTATAATCGGATTAAAACCGAAGAAGGCGTACTATTTTTTCGGAGTCCTCTGAGATTACATTAAGCAACAAATATTTAAAAAAATGCAAGACATTAGGAAACTGTATCAAAATATTTTCTGGGACAAAATTAATGAATGGGTGACAAGAAGAGACAAAAGTTTATTACTTATTATATTATCTTTACTTTTTTGATTTTTATTGTCAAAATAAAGTAGTTTGCTTAAAAAATGGACATTTTGCTTTAAAAACCTTCATTTTCATTTTGAAAAGGGCTCATCTTTTTAAGTGAAAAAAATACTACGTTATTCGAACTTATAATGCATGGAAGTTGAACAGTTTTTGTTTCTCCTGAAAAATTTGAAAAACTGGAGATGTTCCTTTTTCAAAATAACCAATTCATTTGTACTTATATACCAGTTTTTTTTGTTAAATACCTATTAAATAAATTGAAAAAAAATTTTAATATAAAAAAAAATATCTTTTCTCGGGCGCCAATTAGGCTAGTTACGCCACTCTCTAGACATAGTTTGTATTTTGGTTAATAGAAAACAAATAACACGTGTATGTATAACAAAGAAGCTTTAGCAGAGATGCAATGAAATTGATGAATGATATCTATTGATTAAGAAAAACATTTAAAATTACTCACCTAATTAAGCAAATAATCCAAAATATTTGTAGGTATAATCCAAATGAATGCCTTAAAACACTAAACTGAAAAACCGGATTCAATATGACTTTAAATATTTTTATCTCATTTCTATAGCAAAAATTAAAAATTCCTTCAGTCAAATATAGTTCAGCGTTCGGTGTGTGCTCACAAATCCTTAATAATTGGCACAAATAATCCTTAGCACTAACAATAAAATCCTTAAATCGTTGTTGAATTTAAAGTTTATTAAAATCGCCTCGTAGGTAAATCCTTGTTTAAAACTTTTGGTAATTAATAAACGTCTTGCGAGATACCACAATAAGAATACATCGAGCGCGTATTTCAAATTGAAATATAATGTATTAGAGTTATTACACGTAAAGCGAAACTTTCAATGTTGTTAAGCGATAAGCATAGTATAATTAATATTGCAAATAAAAATTAGAAGCAAAAAAGATATGGTAACTAAGTCATTTGTCGAAAAATTATTTACATGGTACGCGAAAAATGCGTATAATTGTCTACTTTAAGTGATTAAAATAGAGGAATAAGTGTGTTTGAGGACAATAAATTCAAATAACAACTGGAATTTATTAACGAATGTGTATGTTTTCATGTCACAATTTATTTATTAAGATTTTTTCTTTAGAGTTTAATTTACTAGATTATTTGAAAATTGTCAATTATGCGAAGGTTTCGTTGTTGTTTATTAATCCAAAGCAAATTTACGTATTTGACGAAAATAATAATTTAATTTATTATAGCACCTTATACATAATAAAGTTATTTAAATTATTTTCATTGTTAATTTATTGTATTTAAAACAATATTTAATACCTGTTTAAACACACACACAATTTTCTATATATAATCCAATAGAAAGGTATATAATCCAATAGAATTCTGTAAACGTTTTCGCATTACGCGTATAGAAATTAATTAATTAATTAATTAATTATAAGTCGCGCGAAGCGTCGCGTATTACATGCGCCTATAAATTAAAGCGTCCGCGTAGATAAAAGAACTCGTGAAGACCAAAAACCGATATATGCGCGTTTATTGTACTATAATAATTGAGCGCGCCAAAAGCTAGTGGTGGCTAAGGCACTCTACACTCTGCATGCATGTAAAGTAAGTGTATTTCCATGCGATTTTAGTTGCGAAGCACAGTGAAACGAGAGAGCGAAGTCATTTTTTGTGCGATTGCAAGCATATGTAAATAGTTGGTGAATGCGCTGAGAGTGGTAGAGAAACGCGCGCGCAGAAGCGCACGTGTGCATTAGCGAATAATAAAAGAGGAATGTGTAAGAGAGATAGCCAGATCGCTATTACTACGATACAACAATATAGCTTGATAATCAAATGTTTTTACAATAACGCGTAAAATGCGTAATTACGACCGAAATTATATATCTTGCCTTGTTGCGGGTTACTTTATTGCGGGTAATTATTTTAAATTGACAGGGATTAAACTAGGAGTGTCTGTAAAAAGTAAAGTATACAAAAAGCAAAAAGCAAAGAGATGATGTTCAAAAATATATTTTTTTGAATGTCGGTAGACTGTACTTAAATATTGCCTTACCAATTTTTTGATATAATAGGTAAGCAATGTTTTGAGGGCAATAATGTAGGATCGTTTTTGCCCTGATAGGTTGGACAAAATGATCCCTAAAGTAAGGCAAAATGATCTATGTTCTAGATGCGTTTTAAGAGTTTTTTTTTCATAATAAAACAACCAATTAACGACAGCCAAAATTACTTTATTTAGCTAAACCAAATGACATTTAGTAAAAATAAACTTAAATCGCTGTGTAATAATACAACTAAAAAAATATCAAAAAACGACAAAATACAAAAAATCTGAATTAAAACGTAAAACAAGTTGACATTACAAGTTGAAATGATTACGCACTTTGTTCACCTTGACATTGTGAATACAATAATCACAGCAATATGGATCGTAGTCATTATCGTCGATTCCCACACACTCATCATGTGCTCAACGATAGCACATTGAGCACTGCACCCACCCTTCTTCTGAATTGGACTGTAGAAATGTTTCGGTACAAATAAGACATTCTGAATCTTCTTCCACTTCGGATTCCTCCGAAGATTCCTCGTCATTTTAGTCGTGTTTTCTTCTTTTATTATTCGTATATTTTCTCACACTTCGCCTTTTATTTTTATCTTTTGGAACTTTTCTTCTGCAATTTTTTTTTGTTTTACGTAGGAAGTGGAGAAACCTTCAAAAGGCGAAGGATGCCCGTGCATCCAACTGTGTGGGATTTTTACCCTAACTAAAAAACCACTACCTGTTGGGATTGTAAATTATTGGGAGATTGGAGAGTTTGTTTGAATGAGGCTTTAGGATTTATCATCCTCTTCAGCCTGGAACTGGTATTGAGTGG